>CAUYRT010060278.1:0-25879 GCA_963574885.1 Lepilemur ruficaudatus
AAATTAATTGGACAACTAAATATATATAGAAAAAATTAGCCGGGCATGGTGGCGCATGCCTGTAGTCCCAGCTACTTGGGAGGCTGAGGCAGAAGGATGGCTTCAGCCCAGGAGTTTGAGGTTGCTGTGAGCTAGGCTGACGCCACAGCACTCACTGTCGCCCGGGCAACAGAGTAAGACTCTGTCTCAAAAAAAAAAAAAAAAAAAATACATATGAAAGTGATATAGCCCTTCACTGTTGGGATGGAACAAGAAGATAGCTGTGTCCTTTTAAGTAAAGTAGTCAGAGCCCAGCAATGGTACAAAACGACCAGGAAAGGATCACAAAGCCAGTTGTGCTATTTCTAACCACTCGTGGCGGTAAAGAGGGCAAGAAGTATTTTTATTCTGTATTATAAACTAAAGGAAATCATGTAAAAACACTAAGACTAAATTTTATGGAATCTTGTACAAACAGATACAGAATAAATGTAACTACAGAAAAGTCAATGAAAATTTATTAGCAATGCAAAAGGGTGTACCAAAGACAGACAGAGATCTCTCCCAGGCTGGAAGTAGTAAGGAGAAAAGTAAACAATTCTTTAAAAAAACTAAAGTACATACATGGAAATTTTATTTTATAAGTGCCAGTCTTAGTTGTTAGAATCAAAATAGAATGCTTATAAATTTAATCTGTAAATATTACCTAAAGAAATTTGAAACAGAAAGTATCATAAATATCAATTCCTTTTGTATTTTAAAGCCAAAAGTAGTTATGGTGCAGAACTTGAAAATGACTATTAGCTTGAATGAGGAGAAAAAGACTATTAGCTTGAATGAGGAGAAAAAGAAATAGCAAAATCTCAGAAACTGGGAGAGCAAACTTTTATGTCTCATGCATGCCAGCTAAAATATTCATGAACCAAGATAACGGATACAGCCATGAATTGAGGTTCTAGTTGTAAGTTTACTTCAATCTAGGTAGCTTTTTGAATTTAAATTAAACATCAGCCTTGAAGAAAAGCATTATAGCCACATGAAAAAAGCTTAGCCATAATATTAGTACTTCTCAGTAAGATATTAACATCTTATTTATGTAAAATGTTTACAGTTCTAGGAAAATCAGAATATGCATATTCTTCTGATATTTTTTAATATCAAAGGGTTTTGGCCACATAATTATATGAAAGTATAACCACCCCATTCATGTGGAAAATACAAATACTAACCATCTACTACAAATGTGTTCTAAACACAAAAAATCATAACCTAGAATCTTTGATAATAGAATATTGTGTGTAGTTTGCTTATTATTCTATCAAACAAGGCCTTGCATTGAAAGGCAAGCAGCAAGCTAATTCCCTAAGGATAGAACATACCCACTGAAAATTTGTAGCAATCACTAGGACCAGGTAAGCGGCAGAAAATAACAATAAATGTTATATTAGGCTTGAATTAGCACATTATTGTAATTAAAATAACTAAAATGTATTGAACACTGAGCTGTATTATTTTATCTAATCCTCACTAACGTCCATGAAATAGGTTCTGTTACCTATCATTTTGCAAATAAGAACACTAAAACAATAAAGAGTCAATCAAAAATGCCAAGGTCAAACAGCTAAGGGAAACAGAGATTTAACTTTTTCGGGGGAGAAAGCATAAGCTGTCTACTACGGTCTAATCTCTAAGGTTTCTGAACAACTGGAAGAGGGAGAAAGAGGCAACTTCCCCAATTATCTAGATGAGGAACTGGTGACTCAAGGGGTCAGAGTAACAACTCTCTCAGACAGGGAGTCAAATCCAAGCCTTTGGTTTTGGGCACATTACACCACTTCCTCATAGAATGCTACCCACAGAAATGTATCTTTCACTCCACTAGGAATTTAAAAAAAAAAAATCTAAATCATGTCATAAAAACTGATTGTGATTTTATAGAAAAATCATTAACTAAAATAAATGATTTGGATTTCTACATTTTTTTTTCCTTGGAATATTAATGGTTTTCATTAAGTGTCCATTTCAACCCAGGCTAGGGCTTCTGCAGGAAGCTAGAGGTTAAGCTGCTTATTCAAGATTCCAGTTAATAAGCAGGATGCTGGGATCCGACTTTGGTCCACAGGACTCTAACATCCTGGATCCTACACCTCCATTTTCAAGCAGGGTGATATCTTCAAGCCAGCATCTAAAACACATGTTATCAAAGACTGAATTAAGTAATGAATGACAATGCTGATTTAGAAGGTGGGGGGAGTCTAGGATTCTGCTAATATCCAAGGGCAGCAAGAAAAGAACTTATTCTAAAGGATGGTAGAGTGGTCCAGCAGAGCATAGAGTATGGGTGAGACCAAGGTAGGAGATGATGCCTAGAAAAGTTAAATTGAAATTAGATTGTGGAGAACACAGACTACCACACTAATGAGTTTCATTTTAAATCAGAATACAGCAGGGAGTGTGTTCATGCTTTTATTTAAATTTGTGGGTGAGGCAATCCAAGTGGCAATTTGGGAGACTAAGTGAATAGGAGTATGCAGAATTGATTTTAAAAAGGAATAGATGGAGAGGTTGACAAATAAACACATCAGTTCAGTCGAAAGGAATATGGCTGACATGAGAGCAGGTGCTATGGAAATAGAAAACTAGATTATACATACATGTGTGTGTGTGTGTACGCACAAGAATAAAGGTACAATATAAAGTACCTGGCCATAGGTAAAACATGAAGTAGAAAAAAGAAGAAAGGATAAAACTAAGTTTTACATCTGGAAGACACGAGGCAACATTAAAAGAAGCAAGAAAAGCATAGGCAATCATAGAATCTTCTAGGCAGAGAAAACATTCAGAAACTAACAACTCATGGTTTCACAGGTGGTAAGGTCATTACGCACACAGAGGCTGCTATATGTTGCCAGGCTCCACAGAGAGCCTGGTCCAGCACACGCGGTTTCAACTCACATTGCCCTTTTTACTAACTAGGGACCACTTCCCCTCTGCCTGGGAGGAAGCGTAAAGATAGTTCACCTTCACCCATGCTCAGTAAGATGTCTCGACAGAAGTGACCAGCTATTACTTGTGGATAAGCGCAAGGCTGAAGGGATGGGAAGAGACACTAAAGTAACATACAAAGTTCACCAAGGAAAGGCACATAAAAACCCATCTAGAAAAATGACCTGCATGAGGTAGAGCACTGGGAAGAGATTTCTATAAATAATACAAATGAGCTTAGAAATAGAATGTCAGAGAAGTGAAGGAAGCTTCTCCAGGGGTGCCACAGATTTAAAGTGCTGTTGCAGTCACTTGCAACAGCAGGGGGAAAACTGCACATGTACCTTAAAGAAAGTACCTTAAATATTTTGACCTTAACATAAACTCTTTGTATATTTTACCATTTCAAATATATTTAAGAAAATAAGACATAGGATTCACCCTTTTATTAAAACCTACAACAAAAGAAATAAAACTTAACCATTAAATAATTATGTATAATCTAACATAACTTACCTCCAGGTCAAAAGTGAAAACATTAAAATTCAAATAGTCATTACATTGGGCCAGAGAAAATACATCAAGTCACTGCCTAAGTCATGTCCAATATTAGACAACTAAATTACAAAAATGTTTAACAGATTGCTCAATGGAAAAATTTCTTTAAAATAACATAATACATTATTTTTATTTGAATTGAGACCTATTTTTCTTGGCCAACCTACAAAAATATGTTTCTCTTTCTAAGAGTTCAGGACATTAATACCAAAGTCTTAGCCAAAGGTTTATGAAACTATTACTGAATTGTGTCTGTTTATGATTAAAATACAAAGTTCTCAGGAAAATTAGTCTCCCCAGGGACTTCAATTATGAGTAAGTCCGAAAGCCTAGATTTCTGCTGATATAATCAAACTAACATTCCTTGCCCTCCCCTCAAACTTTCTCCAATTTAATCTAGAAGAGATTCTTGAAAAGTTAAACATTCAGTGTAAGAAAATATATACTATCTAGGGAAGGAGTTTCTTTTAGCAAAATGCTTACTACACAAATGTTTTAAGAATATTTTTACATATACAAATTACAAGCAGACAGCCCTTTACAACAAATGCATAATATAAGAATATGATTACACCGAGATGCAAACGTATGTGTGAAAGATCTGATGCCACCACAAATTTAGTCATGCCTCCCTCAAAACCAAAACAAACGAAAAAGCCCTGAGAAAAAGATACAAGTCCAACCCTCACTAAAAAGAAGAACACAGAATTAAAATGAAACCTCGTAAGTGAGATGGTGGGAAAAGACTAACCCACCGCCAGGGTTGGTTTCCGTGGGGACAGGGGCATGGCTAAGGATAAGAGATTGGGGGAGGCAGGAGTCACAGAAACTATCGTAAGGCTGGAGGTGAGATCAGAAGAACAGGACCTAGGAAGGAAAGAGAAGAGTAGGTCAACATGTACAAAGGCCAGAGATCCAAGAACAGGGTACAGTTAGAGACCAGAACAAGCACAGCAAGGCAGGCAAACCTGGGGCACAGCCTGGAAACAGCTGGGATCGGGTCAGTGAAGGAACATCACACGAGGAAGACCCAACCTCAATACGGCCAAAACCAGCAACACAGAACGCACACTCTCTGAGCATTCCCCGTGTGTTGGGGACTGCTTTAAGAGCTTTCCGTGATGGATCTCATCTAATCCTCAGAATCCTCTGAAATGCACCATAGGCAGTTTTGCAGCTTGTTCCAAGGCTTAGAAACTCCAGGAACTTGCTCAGCATAGGCCATGCTATCAAATTCCAATCCAGGTCACTGTGGCTTCAAGCCCCTGACAACCACAGCACTCCTTAATGCTCCCAAGGATGGTCAGGGCCCCTAAGTGGACTCTCAACCACACATCCTTCTGGTGGCAGTGGACAGGGAGATGTGACCAGGGAGGGTGGCTGCAATGTGGTGCAGCCATCCACATGAGAGGTGCAGATGGCTTTGAATTGAGCAGGAGAAAGAGAGATGGACAGGAATGGATGGATTTAGAAGGACAGTTGCCAGGATTAGAGGGACAGGAAAAGTGAACAAGAGCACCCAGAACATCACTGGCTGATAAAAGATGCAAGCACAGGATCCCAGGCTGTCTTTTCGTTAGTGCAAAGAGCCACAAGATGACATCATAACTACCACATTCACACACCAGCACACATTCATGTTCACACAAGGCTTTGCACTGTGCTGCGCAAATTCTCTTTGTCAAGCGTGGCATTTAATAACTTATAACAACTTTACGTATGAGAGAGAGCTGACATGATTAAAGGTGTCGAAAAAACCATGGGTCAGGGAATGATAAAAGTCATTTAAATAGGGACATTCGATCATTCTAGCCACGAACACAGTTTTAGAAATTCCACATTTGGTATTTATTTATATGGTATGTGTGCACGCGCGCAAGTAACCATTTTAGGTTTACATTTTGAAGCTACCAATAACAGAATAAAATTTAAGAAGGAAACCATTGTATTTGTAGCTATCTCTGAAACTTCCTTTTGTAATTGCAGATGCCAACACCTCATCATCTCAACTTCCCAAACATCAGAAAGGGAAAAGGTCAGAACATCAAGAACAATCTATAATCAGTTGCTTTCTGGAGTCCACTAAGGAGTACATCAGAGACAGAGGCTTCTTTTTCTTTCTTTTTTTTTTTTTTTTAATTTTTTTGAGACAGGAGTCTCACTCTGTTGTCCAGGCTAGAGAGCCATGGTGTCAGCCTAGCTCACAGCAACCTCACACTCCTGGGCTCAAGCAAGCCTTCTGCCTCAGCCTCCCAAGTAGCTGAGACTACAGGCATGTGCCACCATGCTCGGCTAATTTTTTCTATGTATTTTTAGTTTGACAATTAATTTCTATTTTTAGTAGAGACGGGGTCTCGCTCCTGCTCAGGCTGGTTTCGAACTCCTTACCTTGAGTGATCCGCATGCCTCAGCCTCCCAAAGTGCTAGGATTACAGACGTGAGCCATGGCACCCAGCCAGAGACAGAGGCTTCTTATGGGACAGGACTCCTCAAACAGTCAGCTAAACCAGTAAGTGATGGAACAAGGAAAGAAACAGAATGCTGGGTCCTAATAGGTGATAAACCAATGAGAACATAAATTGCCAACAATCCTTCATGGAATGAGGAAGGTTATACATGAGACACTGATATCTGTAGGTGAAAATTCTCAAGCTCCCCAAATGGACCAATTCCATCAACACAAATCTTGTATCTCACGAGGCTGAACTTTCTTCAACAAATCCCAGCAATCAAGAACAATGCAGCATGTTTAAGTTTGACAAGAAGACTGCGTTCATTCCCCAAAGTTTAAATCTTTCAAATATGTGGTTTTTTACTCCATTATACAACATATAGTCTAAGGCACAACAGAAAGAAAAAAACGTTAACATAGAAATAAATGACTATAGCACCTCACTTGGAGGTGTAGGAAGGGGAGAAAAAACTTGATTCTGTTGATACAGAATTTATGTACACAAGTGGGCATAACTGAGCATGTAACTCTTATTTTTCAAAAAGCATTTAGTGAGCCACCCATGTCTTAAACTAAAACTCTGTCCTTTTCCTATCCTCATGATGCTAGTCATTTTCATTCAAGAAAAGTATGCAAAAAAAGAACAATTATTGACCACCTGTCCTCAAGTAGGAAACAGAAATGGGTGAGGGCGATAACTCAGTTTTAGTTGATAACAGAAAAATATGTATCAAATACCTGATATTTGAAATACAAAAACAATGCACAAGTTATGTCCAAGGTGAAAATCTTTCAGAAGGTTTATGTATTTAAACATTTCTAAAAAATGTTATTAAAAGGTTTCAGGTGAGGCAACTGAAGAAAAACACTTCTTAAACTTTAATCTATACTCATCAATTCTTCTCCATAAGATTATCCAGGCAAATTTACTAAGTATGTTGCACTTGAGTAAAAAGCAACAATTTTATTAAACATTTACCACTCAAGCATGGATGTTTTTGCAGGGTTTGAATGTTTCCCCATATTCGAACTCTGATAGTGCTCACCCAACCCTCCAAATATCTTGTGAATTTGGAAAAAAATTAGAGAAATGAAGTAAGGAGGGAAGAAAATATTAACAGGATAAAGGACAGCTGAGACATTTCAGAGTGACTGACAGCTGAGCAAATACTTAAGTAGTAAACTCTCTAAGAGTAATAAGAGCTCATCCCACCTCCCAAACTCTTCCTTTTGCTTAATCATAGTTTATTTGTTGGGGGTAAAGAGGAAGGGGTTTGAATGGCCTGTGCTTCTTTGCAGTAAAGGAAGACCACTTTGAGCCCATCTGTTGGCCAAATGTGTCAACAGCCTAAGGCATTAGAGAAGGTGTAAAAAGAAGTATTTCAAAGGCAAAAGGGATCAAGTCAGTTTAATAGACTGCATAGAACACCATGTTGCAACACGACGTAACAGAGCAAATGCAGCCTCGGGCATTGCTAGTGGTGTGTAACTTGGTCCAGTGTCTACTGGAGTCGGTTTAACAACATCCGTCAAAGTTGCAAAAGCATAAAATACTCTTGTATAATGCATAAATATACAATTTCATTTTCAGGCATTTATCTAAGAGATACACAATACAAAATGACATATATAAAAAGTAATTCACTGCAGTATTTTTTGCAATAGCAAAAAGACAGTAAACAACCTAAATGCCCATCAGTAGACAATGGCCCATCTATATAAAAGAAAATTATTAAACTGTTTCAAAAATGGACATTTTTTGTGTGTCACTTTGAAAAGATTGCCAAGTTGTATTTAGGCAAAGATGAAAATAAAAAAATTTAAAAATAAAAGCACAGAACATTGTAGATGCTATTTATATAAAACAGTGAAAAGACTATATTTTTCATATTTGCTCATAAAAGCATGGTACTATTTGAAAGGATCTATAAGAAACTAATAACTAGTTGCACATGGGGAGGAGAGCTGGGGGACAGAATTGTGTGAGGGGGACTATTATTTTGCATATCCTTGTGCAATGTTTGATTTTGGAACTATGAATGTATTACCTTTGCAAAAATCAAATAGCATATTAAAATTTCAAAAGCAAAATAATTTTATCAAATTAATTATAATATAGTCCAATGAGTTACACTGCATTTCATGGTGACAGGGAAGATTAGCATCACTTATCCCCTGTAGAAGTCTAATGAACCCTAAGAATAATAAAGAATACGGACACCTATTACTATAAATTTAAAAACCAAAAAATTCACTACAACCTCTGAGGGGTCAGGTTGTATGACTCATACCAGAATCAATTCCATTAACTTTTTAATAGTATAATTTATTTTCATCCTAATGAAAATGAAAAACCTCTGAACACACTGAAAAGAAAAACTTTAAGTAACAGCTAAAAAAACAGGTACCCCCAAAATAAAATATATATCTTCAGGAGAGAATATTTAACTATATTATGTTCAACTCAACTGCTTATAAATTATTCAATATAATCAAATGGTTTGCTCAAATATTGTTTTTCCAATTAGACAGAAAATTTATGTCACTTTAGTTATACAAACAACGAGTAATTTAATATTTCTGGACAATTAAACACTTTTAATATTTAAGTAATTCAATATTTTTAGAGCTAACAGATCGGACAACTACTATCTTGGGCCTAAAACAACACTGTTTTGGCCTTTTTTTGCCTATGTCCCAAACAGCCTGACTTAAGCAGGTGGGAGCAGCTATTATCCTCTGCTCCCCTCACCTTTCCTACACGGCCTTTGGGGACTCAGGTGGCTTTCCCAGGGCTCCTGTGATCAACTGGCAGTGCTACACTGACAGGGCCCATCTTTTAAACCCTGGATCCATGTTCAATTACAAGACCTTCCCAAAGAAAGTTCCCAAGTGATTAAACTGATGAATAAGAAAGGCGGTGCTCTCCAACATATCACCAAGTTTACCAAACAGGAATACTGCTTTATACCTTCAAAGAATGGACATTACCCCCTCTCCCATTTCTTGGTCCTCCAGTTTGTAATCATTTTCAGTCTCTTTGCCATATGCAGATGCTAAGTGACAAGCAATGATGTCATCAAATATCAGTGACATAACATGGCTGTATTAATGAGATTTACAAATGCATGTCTTCACTTTTTCATGGATTGACCTATAATCTGCAGTTTTTAGCTCGTAATTAATAAAAAAAAAATCACAACCTTACATCACATGGCATTATAAAATGGTCACTTTAATTCCCCTGACGAATCCACCCATAATACACAGCATCAGAAAATGTCACGACATTATGGACTGTTTTCTTACAATGTATTTGAACACTTATTCAGCCAAAATTACATGAGGGCTTACTAGGAAGTACAAACAGTAAACAAGATGATGCCTGGGCCGTGTTAGGGCAGTGAAACAGAAACAAATTCAGACTCATAAATGTCATAAAGAACAGGAGGGTGAGCAAAGAGACGGTGACATAAGACAGGGATGTCACCGGATATCAAATATGAGGGAGGAGGGAAGGCGCCCTGAGGAGAAACCATGTGACCCTTTGCACAAAACATAAGGAGGAACTGCATCTGTGGATTGGGAGGGAGAACTAGCAAGGCTGAGGCCACCCTGGGACAAAGGCTTGCGGGACACGGTTGGATTAGTTCAGCATATACTTGCTGCTTCGAAAGACCTGGCTGGGAGAGACAGGGAGACGTTCAGGATTGGGTTGAAAGGAATCTAATGCAAGAATGTCCCAAGACTGGGAAGGCAAAAGGACAAGCCAGAAGGGAAGACTGTGGCATCTGAGAGGTCAGAGAAGCCTCTTCCTCAAGCGAGGAAGGGCAGCGTGAGCTCCCACAGGCAGGGAACTTCCAAGTTCCACACCACGTGCCCACTTTCTCAATGGAAGGAAAAGCTAAGTCGCACGAGGGTTGATTACTGAGTCACTTCAGAGAATTCAAGGGCTTACCAAAGGTAGGCAAGACATTCTGCTTCTCAAGGGTTTACCTTAATTGTAACAGATACCAGGATCATGATTCCATCTGACAATTTGGAGATGACAGTACTTGCAGAAAAAGAAAAAAAAAAGTCCAGTCTCCCAACACTGGAAAGTTTGATGGACTAAAAATAAAAGCATTTCAAAAGCAGTATGTGCTTAAGGTAAAGCAGCATAACAATATTAATATATGAAATGAAACCCAAAAGCCCACCTACCCTACTTTAATTTCTTTATAATTTCTGCAGCTATTAAAAAAGTGAGGAAGAAAAAGAAAAAAATGAAAGAAAAAGTGGCTCATAGATATATATAGGACCCAGGAAAACACTATAAGGCACACAGGAACATAAAACCATTGAGCAAAATGTTTTTTAAAACACTTAAAACGGAAACTGTTTAGGGCCATTTCAAAGCCATGTTGAAGTTAACTAGGAAAGGCCTGTACAGGACTGATAAAAAAGTATACATACCTAGATCATAAAATTCCAAAGTTAAAAATGGCTTTTGAATGATTCGATTTCTCCAGGCAGGCTACAGGAAACAGGTAGTGAAAACAACATACTGTAGGCTGAAAATGTTAATGCCGTTTCCTAACCAGTATTTTTTTTTTTTTTTAAAGAATAGCAGCTGCGCTGCTCATGGAACACAGAAATAAAGAACAAAAAATTTCAAAAGCAAATGACATACAGATGAGTCGGAATAAAGAGAGTGATAGTATAAAGTGCGTATTCTTTTCATCACCGTATTTAATCGCAGAGCTCACAACAAAAATCTTCAAGACTGCCTGTGATAAAAAATATGAAAAGGCACCTGGGGGTCAGAGCTAAAAATGAAAACGTATCTTTATGTGCAGTGCAAGCTCTAAACGTCTAGTTCTAGCGGCACTATTCACGGGCAGCAGAATCATCAGCTACTACCGGATTCCCCATGAAGGTTAATCCACACACCACCAAAGATTTTTCACTCCATGAAATTTCTGACGTGCTTCCCCTGCTGCTTTGCAGGCTTTTAGCTCCATAGGCCAAAGCGGCAATAAATATAGCCAGTCATAAAGAAAAAGGACAAATTGATGAGAACCCCTCCAACTGCGCAACCCAGCTCCTAAAGCCAGTGAGTGACACTGCTCCCCCCAACTCCATATCACGAAGACATCCAGACGCTTAGCGAGTGGCCAAGCAGAAGCCCTCATAAGACACTTAGTATTCTTAAATGGTATCCCTACGTGTAATCTTATTAAAAGCAGGCATGCTTGCCAAAAACAGATGGGAATATGAAAAATGGACGCAGACGCAGAGATTAACGCTAATGTCATTTTGGTGTCAGATTATGTTCTTCAGAAAAGAACCAGAGATGATTTAAAAAGATTACATTTTATTCTAATTCTGGTAAGACGCCACAGAAGCAAGAATCCAATTCAGAAAGGATGTAGAGGGCATGAGAAATACATCAGGGATGAAAACAAACCAGCCCGGCATACCAAATGGTACTTCCAATATGCCAAGGATAAAACAATATTTAAGAAAATAAAATCAGTTGCTTGGTACAAGAGAGGGTTGTTGAGGGGTAACCACTAAACCTATTCTTACGTAAAATGAAAGACAGGCAGGAAATCGGCGTCTTAGGAGTATCTACGGCACACAGGCAACTGGGTCTGCATTTGAACATGAGCTGCATCGCACTTCATCTTGGCACACAAAGCCAGAATCTGGAAAATGGGTATTGTTTTCCCTATTTTGTACATAGTGAAAATGAAGTTTACATAGTTCATATATCTTGGATTTGGCCACTCATCTAGCGAGCTGAAGAGTGAGAAGACAGGACCCACTCTACCGAGGGGCAAGTTTCTAATCCTGATACCCACTTCCCAACCTCACTGCATCTTTTGTCATTAAACACACGTAAGGATAAAATGCTGCTGGGCACTCTCAAGTCCAAAGTGACCCTGCATGTGCCGGAAGGCTCTGCAGGAAGAGAGCATGTCCTCCTTAGAAGACTGTCTACCAGGGCCCCATACTCTAGTCGTGTTCTTCCACTGATGTTTCTAGACCACAGTTCTTTGATAACAAAAGTAGAAAATACGTAGGGCTCATGGAAAACGATATAAGTCACATACACATAGAATGTTTTAATCATTATATTTTAAAACAAATAATCTGAACACATGTACTTCAACAGCAGTCATTCTATTATCAAAGCACAACAAACAAAATACTCTGCTGCTGGCATTCATCTATCCAGGTGACAAGACAATCCTCTTAAAAGGTTGATTTTATTTTGGGTGTTATTGTGAACACGACAGATTTCTGGTATAAAATAAAATCTCTGGCATTTTATCACGAAAACCAAATTTAATTTGAAAACAATCTTGATGTTTTTAGTTTCCATATTTGGTGTCACTAGAGATAAACACAATTATGTTGCTTCTGCACAAATTTTGTGAAGGTTTGTCAATTATGAAATAATAATTTCCCTAACCTTTTAATAGATAACCATACAATTTTAAAATTTGGAGGAAGACGGTGGTGTAGATTATTTTTGATCAGATAATCAGAACAGTCATTCAGTTCCTCCAGGCCTATGAGTTAAAGAAAAAACAAAAAGCAAACCACATTTCAATTACTATTTGGCAGCATCAAAACCTAACCTTATGTCCCATTAGGACAGCAGATACCATGAATCCTGGTCTGCTCTACGTTAGAATTTCTATAGCTCTTCCACGGTTTAATGGTGTGACCATCCAGTCATCCGTGGACCGGTCTGCAGCTGCTGCTGTAACTAGATTTCCAAACAAGCCATCTTCTAATCTGGTAATTAAGAAAGTATGGCCATTTCATACTCTGGACATCAACTTCTTTTTGTCATCTGCATAGTTCTAGGTCTGAGTAAAATGAGAATTTTTTTTTTTTTTTTTTTTTTAAGAAAAGGCTAGTAAGCACTTGAGAGAGGAAGGGGATCGTCCTCTGTGCAGGGAGGTAGGTGTAAAACTCAATTGTGATGAGCCAGGAAACAGAAGCCACAGCCTGGTCCTCCCAGACACCCGCCGCTTTGTAACACCCAAGGCAAAACCTAGTACCATGATCACTTAACTGCCTAGCCCAGAGGGAAACACTTTCTTGTAAAACTGCCCCCACACAACCACCTAAAATAGGCTTAAAAATGTTTCCTCACTAATTTTAACATTTACTTTTGCCCTGTATCTTTAAGAATTTGATCTCCATCAAATTATAATGAAAAGAAAAAATAAACTCGTAGAAACTTCCTTTCCAGTCATTTAGGAATACAAGGAGTGTAGATTGTGTGAACATTAACATATAACGAATATTTTCAAAAGTATAAAGCAAAAGCATCACAGCTGGAGAAAGTGACAAAGGCATATAAAAAAGAAAAACAAGGTATTGTCATTGCTCCTCAAACTCCTGGCTTTGAGATTTGAGATGTGACACGGGATGGCAGGATTCTTTTTGCCCTGGCAAGGAGACAGCACGGTCTGTATCACATTGGGATTATGTCATCATCAATACATATTTAAAATACTTTTCCTCCCAGTCTGTCTCCTTCAGTATAATCTGCCAATTAGATGAAGTTTTTCTTGATGGAAAGAGCCCTAACACACAGATTTTTCTCTAAAGGTCAGGGCAGTCATTTCCCTATAACAGAGCTTTAGTGGCAAGCTGGAATGTTCCTTGTACCTCCTCGCTGTTCCTGCTAATTGGGTTCAGGCCTGTTCACCAAGGAAGGTAGTGAAAATGGCAGGCTCCCAATTAGCTTGTATTTTCCTTAAGCTCCCTCTACTTTCTGGTTCTAAATTCTTACAATCATGTATGGTAAAGCTCCTGCCGCCTCTTTTGTAGAATTTACTAGTTGCAATAAAACGTAGGGATATAAGAACAAAGCCAGCTTATGATCTATTATCTGCCAATATTAAATTATAGTGCACACAGAGTCAGGGAAATTGGTTATGGTTGAAAGGAATTCAAACTCCTTAAAACATTGTCGCACATCAAAACTAAAGGTTTTGTTGCTTTTTTCATTTCTTGGACCTCAGAGTCAACATCGCAGAAGCACGAAAACTTTTTCAAAGCAACACGACGACGGATCGTTCAGTTTTCAAAGCCCTGTGCTCTCTCTGAAAAAGGAAGTCCCAAGACTGAAGTCAGAAAAGGACGCTTTTGGAAAGGTACACAGTCCTCCACCTTGTGGCATGAACCCAATGCAGGACTCAGGGGTATTCTGAACAAGGTGAATTAATGACTGACGTGACGTGATTTCCAAAAAGCAAGACTACTCTTTCTGGAAATCACGTCATACTTCCTAGTACAGAGTTCTAAGAAGATCTGTCACCTACCTTAGGTTACAGAAGTAAAACTAACTGATATGCTAACAGCAAGAAGTGAGTTTCACTATCCCTTTGTGTACAATCCATTTCACCCAAAGACTAAGACATCCTCTGCTTCCAGGGGTGCCTGCTGACTCCACACTATAAGCATGCCTGTGTCCTTTTCATTCCTGCTGTTCATTCCCACTGGCAAAGCCCGCGTGGTCATAATTGCCTTTAGAAACAGATAATGAGAGATAAGCTCTAGGAGGAAATAGAGCAAAAACAAAACCACTGGAGGCACATGAAATCTAGAACTCTATTGAACTCTGGAGTCCAGGCACCATAACAAAAGGAAGACGACGGCCATCAGTTCTACCCTGGTGTTCCCAAATTGTCAGGGCAGAGGGTTGATCTTTTTTTTTTTTAAACCATACAAAACATTCTTTTATCTGTATGATGCAATCCTCTGTATTATGTTTTGTAATGGCAAAAGCTGAAGAGGAAAAAAACAAAAGACCTCAGAAGAGCCATCAGGCCGTTACAGTCAGACAACTCTCGTCAATCGTTAACAGAACAAACCCACAATTAAATGAGAATGAGAATGAAATGAGAATAGCTGGGAAGGATTTCTAGTATATAAAGTATAACCTATTACCCGTCCTCTGCCCAATCGTGCTTACTTCTAGCAGAAATTTTGAAGTGGGTTTTTATTTTGCTTCTGTTGTTCTTATCCTGCTAATAAGTACATTTCAGTTTAATTACTTCTACTCTTCCACGTATACCATCTCATTCACATCAAATTTACTGAATGGGTCATTTTTTTAAAAAATTTATGCCAGGGAAGATGTTTATAGGCTGACACTGCTAGGATGGTTATGATCAAAAAGTCCAAAGATAACAACTGTTAGTGAGGAGGATGTGGAGCACAGGGAACCTTGTACGCTGCTGGTGGGAATGTAAATCAGCACAACCACTATGGAAAACAGCATGGGGTTTCCGCAAAAAAATAAAAATACAACTACCATGTGATCCAGCAATTCCACTTCTGGGTATATATACAGATAAAATAAAATGACTATCTTTAAGCCATATTTGCTGTCCAATGTACATGGAAATATTATTCACGAAAGCCAAGACATGAAAATAACCTAAGTGTCTGACACAGATGAATGGATAACAAAAAATGTGGTGTGTATATATACACAATGGAATGTTATTCGGCCTTATAAAATAATGAAATCCTGACATTTGCAACAACACGGATGAACCTAAAGGATGTTACACTAAGTAAAATAAGCCACACACAGAAAGACAAATATTACATGATCTCATCTGTATGTATAATCTTAAAAAAAATTGCACCCATACTAAGGGTAGAATCCTGGTTACCAGGGAGTGGTGGAAAAGGAGTGATGTTAGTCAAACAGCAAACTTTCAGTTATATTAAACATGCAGATTGTGAATTCCAAAAAATAAACTTTCAGTTATAAAATGAATTCTGGAGATCTAGCGTACAGCATGGTGAGTATAGTTAATGATAATGTATTATATACTTGAAATTTGCTACGAAAGTAGATCAAGTATCCTCTCCACACACAAAAAGAAGGTATCTATGTGAGATGATAGATACATTAATTATTTTCATTGTGGTAATCATTTCACAATTATACATACATCAAAACACTGTGTTGTACACCTTAAATACATACAATTTTTGTCAATCATTTCTTAATAAAGCTGGGGGGGGAAAACTACTAAAATGACCAAGAAAACACTGAGATTCCTCCCTACAAAAAAAAAAAACCTGAAAAACAAAAAATAAAAAAACACACCACTATGACTAAATAATAAACAATTAAGACGTTAAAAAAATAACACTGAAGAATTAACTTACTGGATAAATTCTTAGTCTTCACATGAAGTGAGGGCTTCTCTAAAAACTTTATAAATAGTCGTTCTTCCCAAGACAGGAAGCAATTATTTCCACTGAGTGGTAAACAACTCTGATTTCAAGGATTGTAGGTGGCTGCCCTGCAGAGTGAACTAGTTAACTCCAAAAACTTACAAACCTAAAACGGGTCCTTGACATTTATGAAGGGGTAAGTGCCCAAAGCTGACAAAATGCAGTCATCTAAATGCTGAAACAACAGCAGAGGATATATTTCTCTCATAAAGTGAAGTCAGATATAATGGAAAGTTTTAATTTGCCTCTTCAGATGCTCTGATGTACTGTCTATCGAGGAAAAGAGCCTTGAACATCTACTAACAGCATTATTCACCACCAAACACCTTTGCAAATGCCTTAATGCTACAAACTCTAACGTCATGATAATTTAGAATCTACCCCAAATATTTATTACTGCTTATAAGAAATCTTTCATCAAGGAAATCTTTCTGCATTAATGTTACAAGAACTCTGACATTCAGCCATACTTAACTCAAGTTTGTTAGAATAATTTACTTTTCATCATCATCGTGATGGGAGAGACATCTTCTGGGGCATGGGGGAGGATGTCACACCAACGACACACATATAACAATTCACGTATGTTACCTGTTCTTGTTTCTCCAGCCACTTGTCCACCATTGGATGACTGGCACTCAGAGACGAGCGAGCATTGTCTCTCTGAAATTGGTTAGACCAGTTACTAGTATCCCGTGGGAGGCTTCTGTAGTTTTCATCTTTCTATTTGAAAAGAAACAAAAAGGCGTCCTGTAAAAAACAACCTTGCAAATTGATGATGCACTTAGAAAATGAATTAAAGTATTAAAAATTAAAAATCTACCCTGTTTTCTCAGTAGAAATTGTATTTCAGAGAAACCAACACTGCCAGTGGATGAGAGGAGGCTTGTCTTTTCAAAAGAATGACAAACAGCGGAAGTACAATAACGGAATTAGAAAAATCAGCACTTTCAACTCCTCATGAAATAATTAAGGCAAAGATAATCAATGGATTCCAAACTAAAACTGTTAGATGAAAAGTTGACAGGGAACTGTGTGTTTGCATAAGTGACAAAATGTCACTTAAAAAAAAAAATTTACCTTTAAAATGAAGAGATCAGACACCACAAAATTCTCACTGTTTTTGTGTCTAGAATCCAGTATGCTACTGGAACTTGTGTGCTCCTTCTGAATCTGTCAATGCTCTACTTCCCAAAAGTGGCCTCACTGGCTCTATCTATGGACTGCTTACTACTTTCTCTCTTGACAAGCACAATTTCAGAACGTTCTACCACCCTGACAACTTCTAGGCACAGGTCAGCAGCCCTAAACGTTTTCCTGAATTTATGATCTAAATTTCGAACAAGTCTTCCCAAAGATACCTCAAAACTCACCTCCTGTATCAACTCATGGACCACGCACAAACATACTCAGAATCCATCTTAACCTCTTCCCTCTTCAATCCTCACAGTTGCTAGGTCTTCCTGACGCAAAGCTTTTTGGGTTTTGGGTTTTTTTTTTTTTTTTTTTTTTGGCCAAGATTCTACTCCTTGGCAATAACCCTAGCTCAGGATCAACCTGTCTCTCCCCTGAACTGTAACAGCGGCCTTCTAACTAGACACAGGCTCAAGTTTACCCTAAAGATGTCCTACATCACTTCCCAGCAGAAGACTCTTCTTCTAAAACAGATGCTGGGTCATTTTACACCTACAGGTAGACTGGAGGAACTTTCAGACAATTGTGTTTTCGATACCACACTTATCTCTTCACCTTCACTCTGGCTTCCTTTGCGACTAGACTTCTAGTAACATTTCTTCTATAGAAATCCTTCAGTTCTTAAACCCAGTTCAAATGTTACTTTCTCTACGGAGCATTCCCTGATTCTCAACAGAACTAATCATGTCATGCTTTTTGTTACCACTATATTCTAATTTTCCTTTAATTACAGCTTTAACTTATAATTTAGTTAATTTTTTAAATTGCTATTTCCACTATTACAGAAATGCCTGGTCAGAAGAGATCACCATTCATCTTTAGACCTGAGCTCTTAACACAATGGCCTATTCCAACGTGGATAGGTTTTGGCTGAATACTTTTTTACGTTTCCTGTTTTGCATGATTTCAGAATCCTGGAATTTTAAAAGATCACTTTGATAAGTAGTTTTAAAAATTGTTTAGGGACTGCTTTAAAGAGCTATCAAGATAAATGTCAATAAAACGTATTTTCACTGAAATATAATGACTGTATTTTTAGATTTATACTAAAAGATGTATGCCATTGTTACATGTCTATCTCAAGTCACACCTACAGCATACAAAGTCCAAGGCAAATGTGATTACTTCCAATTGCATCTGAAAAATAGTGTGTTATTTCTCCATTGAAGTGAATTATGGCATGTAATTCATGCAGCCAGGGAACACAGAATAATCTTATTAAGGGAGATAATGGCTACAGATCAAAAAGTCTGTCCTTTTACACTGCACCTGAACAATCCTATAATTTTATATTTGTAGAATCAACTTTGAGGTGGTAATGCATAAGAAAAATAAAACGGACATTCAGTCCTCATAACAGAACAGCTTTCCTAATTCATGGTCAAGTCAACAATGAATTCATATATTAATTCATGTATAATGTATGAAAAGTCCAGCGATTTACAGCAATCTTAAATCATTATCAATTAAGTGAAGAATGTTTAAAATACATTATTTTGCTGAGAGCATCATGCAGGTACTATTAGCATGTCAACCACATTCTTCTTTACAATTCTGTCTGAAGTGTGGATCGAGTGCAAATCTGTCCTATAAAGCTCTGACTCTATATTTATGAAAGTATCAATAAACATCATAAAGGGCAATATATTTTCTACATCACAATATATGCTTGGATGTTTACTGTTTCCCACTGAAATGTATATAGTGCATTCTACTTTCAATCTGAAAATATTTTAGTATAAACACTTTTAAATTATGGTAGTCTTAAACTCCGTGCAAGACTATGCACACTCATTTATGCATTAAACTACAACCACAACCACAAGTCAAAATTTTTTAATCAAATATATTTGCAAAAGTTATATTTCATAACCAAAATGGAAAACCAAGCCAGCAAATTGTGTTGCCATTAATATTTTTGCAACAAGTTAGAGCCTCAATAAATTGGAGAGCAAGATTTTAAATCAACTTCATTTCCTGATCAATTTAACGCCTCCATTCTGCATTGGTAAATGTCAAAGCAAAAACAGAAATCTTGAACTTTGCTTCTTCCCTGGGGAAAAGAAAACAAAAACCAAACAGAAATCTATTTTTTTAGACTTATAAAAAAATCTATCAGTAGTATCAATATGTAAAACTTCTAATGACTATTAAATTTGCAGATGGCAAAAACCAATTTACTAAAGTGATTATTTTATCTAAACGATTATAAGGAAAATGGCATAAGGAATTACTTTTTTTTTTTTTTTTAGTTATAACTTTAATCCTCCACTTTATGAGGCTGCCCCAAACAACCACTCAGCTTTGTGCTGGGTGGGAAACTCCTTCTTGCCAGGAAAAAAACAGATGTTCCTGCCGTGATCAGGGATTTTCCTTATCATCTAAATGTACTGCCACATCATCAGGTGTCCAAAAGCCATCCACACTGGGAAATGCATATTAACTTGCTGTTGCCTGGTACCGTATCCTGGTATAGGGTAAATCTCTTCCAGGGTAGGGAAAATAAGTGTCCCTCCCTCCTCTTCTTCACCCCTCCCCAAGGCAATCACAATTCAAGAAAAAGAAATCACAAAGAAGCCACCCAAGGCCCTGGGATAGAAGCTTATTCCTGGCATACTAAGCTGTGACTCCAAGGCTTTATCTACCAGAAACAGCTATTTAGCTGATAGTCAAATTTCTTGGCAAGCCTACATCTCTATGTTGCAGAAATCAGGACTGTTTCAGGAACATTACAGAAGTAATAGACATTTCTATGCTAGCATGGGCAAATCCAACTCCATTTCCACTTTGCTTCGGTGCAAAAATTCCAAATGTCTTTTTAAAAATCATGAGGAATCATGCCATACTTTGAAATCCAAAACACTCAATGCATATAAATTTCATTTTTACACACTCTACAAATCACATGGTTTCAGATATTCCCATGTGATGTTAAGATTTTAATGTAACAATTTTTTAACTCTGCATTTGTAATAAAAGATTTCAATTTTCTGCTTAATAATTTCTCCGAGAAATGATACAAAAAAAAAAAAGGAAACTATTTTCAGGATATCTAACCTGGAATTATGAGACTGGAGTGAAATCAGTAATTATGGCTTAGGATGAATTTAGAGAAAAAAATACATGAAGCTTGCTAAAACCATTAGTAATCACACTGTTGACTTAATGTAGCAGGCTCCTTCCTGCCTTTGGGGCCAGAATTTATCTTCTACGCCTCCCAATGGTTATACCAGAGCATGATCTTGGAAGTAACGCCAAGGCTCAAGCTTATAAGGAGACAACAGCTATAAAACAGTCTGTAAATAGGATTGTTGTCAAGGTACCTTTTGGACCTTCAAATCATCTTCTAAAAAGTAAATGAGAAGGGAGGGACAGTAGGGAAAATTGACACACAAAAAATCAGGTTCAATGACCAACTTGTAAATGAAGGTAGAAAGTTTGGCAGTTGCTATTAGTTTAAATCCAACACACGGCCTACGAAGACATTTTACCAATAAGGAAACTTGGGATTTTATTCCAAACACAGTATTCATCATCACTTACCCTAGGTGCATGGCTATTCTGAAGTATGGTAAATTGACTAAAAAGCAGTATTTGAAATCCATGGTAACCGACTTCCTATGTTATCATGCCTAATGCACTGGAAATGAGGTCAAGAACTCGTTTCCAGATCGTCTGTAATTCCTAAACCAGTATCCAGGACACAGATGAGCACAAATACTGGTACACAGGGCTGAGATGGCATTTACGTAGATGGACGGTGTACCTCTCATTTTCATTTCTGACGATAGGTTTCCCCACATACTTTTTCCCCCATTTATGTTTTATCTGTATCTATTCATGGGGTGTAAGTGCAAATTTGCCACACTGATATATTACCTGGTCCCCACATTTGTAGTAGCTATTAATGAGAGGTGCAGAGAAGGCAAAGGAAAGGGTATTTATACACCCTTCCCACAGAACTGCAGCAAGACAGAGAGGAACCTCAAACACCCACCCATTTTTGTCAAAACATCTAAATTGAGGTCATTAGTGACAGCTTATAGTCTACTAAACTATAGTAGAGTCTGCAGTAAGAGACACTAGTTAAACTGAAACTCTTAACATTTTACAAATTTAAACATGAAATGCTCAATATCGAGAGATTTTGAATGGTAAAACATTGATCATAGCAACTCATTAGCTCAAAAAGACTAATAGACATTTTACTTTTAAATGTCTACTTTAATTTTCATTTTAACTGACTTTAAGTGAATAAGGGCAAAAGTCAGAAATTTATCCAAGCAAAATAATGCTCAAATTAAAATCTCCTAACATGGACATCAAATAATTTTACTAGTTTTTTTCCTTTCAAATGATAAAGGTTTATCATCTATATTTTCTTCTTTTTTTTAAAGAAAGGGTCTCACTCTGTCACCCCCAGGCTTCAGTACAGTGGTACAATCACAACTGACAGCAGCCTTGAATTCCTGGGCTTAAGCCAATCCTCTGGCTCTGCCTCCCAAGTAGCTAGGACTACAGGCACACGCCACCACAACTGGCTAATTAAAAAAAAAAAAAAAAAAATGTTTTAGAGATGGAGTCTCACTGTGTTGCCCAAGCTGGTCTCAAACTTCTGGCCTCAAGGGATCCTCCTGCCTCAGCTTCCCAAAGTGCTTGGATTACAGGTGTGAGCCACCACCGCTGCCCTCCACCCCCCAGGCCCATCCACAGTTCTTAAAACTCATTCTGGTCTGAAAAATGAACTGTCACTCTCCATATGTGATAATACCTTTTCCAGTCTTTATGATATGTTCTCAAGAGCTTCCAGATCATAAAATTACATTTAATTCAGTGAGAAACTCAAGAATCCTGAATATGCCAAAGAAAAATTTCATCTTGGAAGTCTAACACAGAAGCACACATTTCAGGACTACAATTAAATTTGCAAGTAAGTTTCCTGTCACACATTCAACCCTTTAGGTTGATACAGTGACAAAACCAGAAGCTTAACATGGTAGTTTTAACTCACCACCTCTGACTAGCCAGCACCCTGTTAACAGTCTTCACACCACGCGAGAAAAATCCAGCAGTGTGGATCTGCAACAGGCTATGAACACAAAGGGATCCAATATCAAAAAGGGTTAGTCAAAATCTCTCATGGAGATGCAGAAATGAAAAGCTTTAAAAGGTCACAGATTTCTCTGAAGCCATCAGATCTGTTCACAGAGCAGACCAGGGAATTCAAGGCAAAGAGAAAGATTAGCAGCAAAACTCAGCCTCATCCAGGCTACTTGTTTAAATCCATTTTCCCAGCTGTTCCTAATCCAATTAAACAGTGCAGAGCACCAAGAAAAAATTTAGATCCAGAATTTTAAAGCTGGAAGGATGATGCTAGAGGACATCCAGTTTAACCTCTTGGTGTATGAAAGAAGAAACAGGGATCCAAAGACGTTATGACAAATATTCTATGGAGATTTAAGATGAGCAACCAGACCGGGTGCAGTGGCTCAGGCCTGTGATCCCAGCACCTTGGGAGGCAGAGGTGGGAAGATCGCTTGAGCCGAGGAGTTGGAGGCTACAGTGAGTGAGCTATGACCACTGAGTCCAGATTCAGAATTTAGTGGTGAGCCTTTAATAGCTCACCAGCGGCACACTCTCTGGCCCAGTCAGAACCAGGTTCAGAGCGTGGCCCAGAACATCAGTAATACATAGTGTTTATATACCCTTCACCGCCAGGGAATACGTGACTAAAGCATACATTCTAGGACACTTTGGAATATCTTGATTAACATTTTTTTACCCCTTAGGTAGGTTGAGTCAATCAATGACCTCCCAATGTTACCTGATTTAAATATATTTAACAAACAACAAGAAGCAAGCAAGGTCACAGAAGCAGATAGCATCAGTTACAATCAAAGAGAGTACATTTTCTAATATCTTGAACAAAGCATCTTACACAGAATAAAGTACATTCCTTACCCCCAAATAGTCATTGTAAAGTTTAACTACATACAGCTGTGTTGTAACGTCAATCCCTCCACCAAGTAACCTTTAAGTCATCTATTTTAATTCTTTCCCCCTAACTATGCTAACAAACGAGGAGATAATCATCTATACCGTTAGTGGGCAAACAGCATTCTTCTTGGTTCTACAAATGGACTCTGAGCAGTTGCCCAGGGTTGTGTCGATTACAATCTTTAACAGGGAGTGACCAGGTTGAGCAAGCTTAGTCATGCTTTAGACAATCCATCACAAGTTAACTGCCTTGTAAATTCTTTCCCTCCATTCCCAAAAAATAGCTGTTGTTTTCAAGATGGCTGTACTACTGCTCTTAGCCCTCTACACCAAGCACAGCCCGCCACTCAGGCAGAAGGCTGGAGGGTGGAGGACAGATGGCTGAGTGCACGTGAGCTCCACGAGACCGGAGACTGCGCCACGCGTGCAGTCTCCATCTCCTGGGCGCAGCCAGCGCTCAGAGCGTGGGAGACGACCGCGGAGTACGGACGGTGGATGGACAGAGAATTGAGCAGGCAGTCAGTGTTCTGCCCTCTCTCTTCTCTCCCCCTGGGGTTAACACGGCCTTGTCACAGCGCATGTGTCATGAGCCCAGCTGTCGCTTGGTGTTGCCTGAGTGTCCCTGGTGTTTTCCACTGTGTCTTGCCCACCCCCGTCCCACTCAGCGCTGGTTCCCTCAGTTCTCCCCCGACCAAGGCCCCGGCTCCCCCACCGGCAGGAAGGACTCTGAGCCCCCTCACTCCCCTGGGAAACGAAGCCGCAGATCTGAGGGTGGCTCTTTGTTTGAGGACATGGAGGAAGGGCTTCTATTTTAGAGCTCCTGAAATCTTGCCCCATAAGGGACTTCTGTTCACGTGTCAGCCTGGCTGCTGAGATACAACCGGGGCTCTGCCAACAGGGTCTAGGTGCCCAGAGGCCCTGACCGTGCCCAGATGGGATGGGAAAGGGTATGTCAGGTAGGGAACACCAGGCAGGGCTTGTCACCGCAGCATTGGTGGATGTGTGTGTGTCTGTGCATGTGCACTTGTGTGTCTGTCCAGGAAGTCTGTGCATGTATGTCTGTGTTGCTGTGTGGACTGTGCATAGTACATGTGGCTGTGTATGCGTCACTGTGTCCAAGTGGGTCTGGGTATGTGCCCGTGGGTTTCCTGTGTGTCTTTCTTTATGTGTGTGTGAGCGAGTGTGTACTTTTTGCAAAAGACAGATGTCTGACAACTAGCGCCTATGCCTGAAAGAGAGAGGAAGGGCTGGCTGCAGGTGCCTGTTCCCTGTCACTGTCTTCGGAGCCCCATACTGCAGCTCGCCAGCCCTCACAGCCCAGGCCACCAGAGCCTCCTCTGACCTGACGTCACTTCCCGGAAGGGCCGTGGTCCCTCCTGCTGCTCACTGTCTCCCCAAAGGCCCGGCAGGGCCTGGCTTCCTGATGGCAATGCGCAAACCTTTCCCAGGGCTCTGAGGAAGCCCCCAGCATTTCCCTGACCCGCAGGCTCTGAGGCAGGGTGGAGGGCTCTTCCCTAGGGCTGCCCCGGTGAGCAGTCCAGGAGCGGCTTGGCCTGTGGGCAGGGCTGCTGCCCACCCTCCCCTCCAGGAAGTGGGTGTGAATGTTGGCAGCACTGACTCCCTGTGATAACATCTTTCTTTCCCAGGTGCCTGAAATCCCACCCCTGGAGAGTCATCCCCGATCTTGCTTTGCTATAAGCTGACCTCAGCAGAGAGAATACATTCTGTAGGCCTTCCCCAGAGGTCCTGCTAAGGAAAGAGGTGAGAGACAGAAAACATTTGGTGCCTAAAGGAAGCATTGAGGGACAGATCTGCTGGGTCAGAGCAGGCAGCAAGGCGTGACCTTGGGGGTTGCAGTGTTCCTGCTGCCTGGTGGCCTTTGCCAGGATGGTCTGCAGCCGTCTTCATGCAGGGGGCACAGAACCACAGGGGCCAGGGCCCTACCCTACTGGCACGTGGGCATTGGGCTGTTCGTGCGCCCCAATCTGGGCTGCTCACTGCTTCCTGGAGGCCTGTTATAGCGGTGGACATCCCTGAGCGCGGGGTTTACCCTTGTGTTCACCTCCCCCCAACACCCACTGAGGCTTCCCTCAGTCCCAAGCACACCTGCCAGGGCTCTCAAGCAGGCCACAGGGCCCATGAAGTTCCTGGGAGATCTGCGCACTGTCACTCCCAGTTGAGAACCTTTGGTCCTGACTCGGGGGACTCAGGGGACTCAGGGGACTCAGGCCCTCAGCCCTGCCCCATCCCATGCACAGGCCAGGCCCCTGCTCCCTGTTCCCTTGGGTGTGGGGAAAAGGACAGGACGTAGCGCTGAGGTCTGGGCAGGGCCCAGGAGGTGTGAAGGCCCCATGCCTTACTCCCACCCCCAGTGGACTTTGCACAGGGCCTGGCTGTGTCGGGAGGTCATTGGTTTGATTTCCGGGGACAGTTCCCTACGTCCCAGCC
>CAUYRT010060280.1:0-27669 GCA_963574885.1 Lepilemur ruficaudatus
CTGGAAAAAGAAGAACAGACTGACCCCAAACCCAGCAGAAGAAGTGAAATCAATAAGATCAAATCAGAACCAAATGAAATTGGCAACAGGGAAACTATACAAAAGATTAATAAAACAAAAAGCTGGTTCTTTGAAAAACTACACAAAATTGACACACCTTTGGCTAGACTAACAAAAAGCAGAAAAGAAAAATCTCTAATAAGTTCCATCAGGAAGAATAAAGGAGAAATTACAACTGATGCCACGGAGCTACAAAATATTTATGAATACTACAAAAACCTTTATGCACACAAACTGGAAACAGACAAATTCTTAGAAGCACACAGTCTCCTTAAGCTGAACCAGGAAGAAATAGAATTCCTTAACAGCCTAATATCAAGTATTGAAATTGAAACAGCAATAAAAACCTTCCTAAAAAGAAAAGTCCCAGACCAGATGGTTTCACACCAGATGCTTACCACACCTACAAATAAGAACTGGTGCCTATTCTGTAGAAACTATTCCACAACATCAAAAGGATGGAATCCTCCCCAACATATTTTATGATGCCAACATCACACTGATACCAAAACCAGGAAAGGATGCAACAAAAACAGAAAACTATAGACCAATATCCCTTATGAATATAGATGTAAAAATTCATAACAAAATCCTAGCTAACTGAATCCAGGGTTTTATCAAGAAAATAATCCATCACAACCAAGTGGGCTTCATCCCAGGGATGCAGGGATGGTTCAACATATGCAAATTTATAAATGTTATTCATCACATAAACAGAAGCAAAAACAAAGACCATATGGTCCTCTCAATAGACACAGAAAAAGCATTTGACAAAATTCACACCCCTTTATGATAAGAACTCTTAACAAAATAGTCATAGACAGGGTTTACCTAAAAATGATACAAACCATATATGACAGACCCAAAGCCAACATCATACTGAATGGGGAATAATTGAAAGCATTCCCACTTAGAACTGGAACCAAGCAAGGTTGCCCACTATCTCCACTTCTATTCAACAGAGTGCTGGAAGTTGTTGCTATAGCAATCAGACAGGAGAGCGGAATTAAGGACATTCAAATGGGAGCAGAAGAGATCAAACTCTCACTCTTTGATGATGATATGATATTATATCTACAAAACCCCAAGGATTCAACCAAGAGATTCCTTGAATTGATAAATGAATTCAGTAAAGTCTTAGGATACAAAATCAATACACACAAATCAGAGGCACTGTTATTATGCCAATAACAGTCAAACTGAGAACCAAATAAAAGATTCAATTCCCTTCAAATTAGCAACAAAGAAAATAAAGTACCTAGGAATACCTTTAACTAAGGATGTAAAAGACCTCTACAGGGAGAACTATGAAACACTGAGAAAGGAAATAGCAGAGGACATAAACAGGTGGAAGACCATACCATGCTCTTGGGTCGGCAGAATCAACATTGTTAAAATGTCTATACTACCCAAAGTGATTGACAGAGTCAATGCAATCCCTATTAAAATACCGTCATCATTTTTCACAGATATACAAAAAATAATTTTACACTTCGTATGGAACCAGAGAAGACCCTGTGTAGCCAAGGCAATCCTAGGCAGTAAAAACAAAATGGGAAGTATCAATTTACCAACTTCAAACTACACTACAAGGCTATAGTAATTAAAACAGCTTGGTACTGGCACAAGAACAGGGACATTGACCAGTGGAACAGAACTGAGAACCCAGATATAAAACCATCCTCATATAGCCATCTAATCTTTGAAAAAGCAGACAAAAACATATACTGGGAAAAAGAGTTCTTATTCAATAAATGGTGCTGCGAAAACTGGATAGCCACATGTAGAAGACTGAAACAGAATCCACACCTTTCACCTCGCATAAAAATCAACTCACTCTGGGCAATAGACTTGAAACCTATGTGTGAAACTATTAGGAATAGTTTCCAGAGGAAAATGTTGGAAATACTCTTGTAGACATCAGCCTAGGCAAAGAATTTATGAAGAAGACCCCAAAGGCAATCAGCATCAACAACAACAACAAAAAATAAATGGGACCTGTTCAAATTAAAAAGCTTCTGCACAGCCAAAGAAACTGTCATGAGAGCAAACAGACAACCTACCGAATGGGAGAAAATTTTCGCAAGCCACACATCCGATCAAGGGCTGATAACTGGAATCTATTTAGAACTCAGGACTTCAGAAAGAAAAAATCAAACCACCCTATGAAAAAATAGGCAAAGTACATGAATAGAAACTTCTCAAAAGAAGACATAACAATAGCCAACAAATATATAGGAAAATGCTCAACATCTCTAATCATCAGGGAAATGCAAATGAAAACTACAATGAAATATCATTTATCTCCAGTGAGAATGGCCTTTATTAAAAAGTCCCAAAACATAAATGTTGGCTTGGATTTGGAGAGATAGGAATGCTCCTACACTGCTGGTGGGACTGCAAACTAGTGCAACATCTGTGCAAAGTAATATGGAAATACCTTAAAGTGATACAAGTAGATCTACTGTTTGATCCAGCAATCCCATTACTGGACATCTACAGAAAAGAACAAAAGACACTCTATAAAAAAGACACCTGCACGCGAATGTTTATAGCAGCACAATTCACAATTGCAAAGATGTGGAAACAACCCAAGTGCCCATCAATCCATGAGTGGATTAATAAAATGTGGTATATGTTTACCATGGAGTACTATTCAGCTATAAGAAACATGGGGATATAGCACCTTTTGTATTTTCCTGGATAGAGCTGGAACCCATTCTACTAAGTGAAGTATCCCAAGAATGGAAAAATAAGCACCGTATGTACTCACCAGCAAGTTTGTATTAACTGATCAGCAACTAAGTGGACATATAAGAATAACATTTATTGGGTATCGGGCAGATGGGAGGGAGGAGAAGGGTATGGGTACATACATAATGAGTATGTAATACATACATAATGAGTACGATGCACACCATCTAGGGATGGACACGCTTGAAGCTCTATCTCTGGGAGGAAAGGCAATGAACATAACCTAAACATTTGTACCCCTATAATATGCTGAAAAAAATAATTTATGTATGTTTGTCAATGTAGCAGCTGAGGGCATAGAACTTAAGGTCAGCAAATGAGGGTTGAAATTTCAATCTGGTAACTTTCCATGTAAGTGAACTTGGGCAAATTGTTTAACCTAGGCCTCAGTTACCTCATTTCTAAAATGTAACACACATTTTGCTGGCTTGTAAGGGTAAAAATGAAGTAATATATGTAACAATTTTAACTAACACTAGGTAGACACAAAATAATTTTTTTTCTTTTTAAAGACACTCCAATTTCTCAGCCATGACAATAAACAAGTAAATACATAATATGTCAGACTGTGATAAATGGTATGGAGAACAGCAAAGTAAGAACCCTAAATCTACAATCCCCAAGCCCCAGACGGTGGACCAGTACCAGTCCATGGCCTGTTAGTAACCTGGCCCCACAGTAGGAGGTGAGCTAAGGGCAAGTGAGCAAAACTTCATCTGTATTTACAGCTGCCCCCCATAGCTTACATCACTGCCTGAGCTCCACCTCCTGTCAGATCAGCCATAGCATTAGAGTCTGCATTATTATGAGTTGTATAATTATTTTATTATAAATTACAATATAATAATAATAGAAATAAAGTGCACAATACATGTAATCTATTTGAATCATCCTGAAACCATCTCCTCCCCATTGTGGAAAAATTGTCTTCCATAAAAGTGGTCCCTGCTGTCAAAAAGGTTGGGGACCACTGCACTAAATGTCTACCAATAGAGGAAGGATTAGCGAGAATAAGAAAAAATAGAAGGAGCCATCAATAAGATGGTTTAACCTCAACCTATGCACATTGATGTTGTCAAGGTGCATGGGGCAAGTTGTACTTTTAAAGTCTTCATTGTTTCATGATTGCAACCTTCTTTACCAGGACGATACAGGTTAAAATTATTCAGGGAAGTAGCAAAGAGGAAAGAATTAGGGATGAGAAGACGGGGAAACTGAGACGTAGGGGGCTAATGAGAAGTAGGGCCAGCCACTGATGTTAGTGGCCCTCAGTCCTAAAGCAGTTTCCATCAGCCTAGAAACTCACACTTAACACTGATACTCAACATTACAGTAGACAGTGAGTTGAGTTGTAGCAGCAGTTTCTTTTGAGCATATTTTTTAACTGATTATTTTTTAAAAATCAAATAACCATATTAAAGAAAGGATATAACCTAAATAGACAAAATCTCAAAGATTTAGAAAAAAATAAGCCATCTATAATTCCATTAGCCTGTTGCATTTAATACCAGCATTTGGGTTAATTTCCTTCTGATCTTTTTTTCTGTGTGTACTTAAGGGTAACTGAGATCATATTGTATACAGTTGGAGATCCTGTTCTTTTAAATCTAACATTATATCACAAGCATTTTCCTTATTGCTAACTAACTTTTCATAGCTATCTTCTTAACAAGTGAATAATATATCATTAAGTAAATAAACAGTAATTTATTTAACTATCTCCTTATATTGTTAGATGTTTAGAGTCTTTCCAACTTCTTGATATTATAAATATCACATTAGTATACATTTTCCTGCATATTTTCTTTTCTACATTTTACCTTATCTTCTTCGAGTTGACTTTCAGAATTTCCAAAATATAAAATGTTCCTGAACATGAACATTTTATGATTCTTCATACTTACTGGAATTATGTCAATGCCCAGTCCCAAAAATGATGTCTGAGAGTAACAAACCTCACTGTACTCTTGAAAACACTGGATCATTTCACCATTTTATTTTTTTACTGCGTCAGTTTCCAGACTGTGATAATGAGCAAGACACACATAGTATCATCTAATATGTCTCCTGGGAATAAGCACTATGGGGCAGGAGGGCAGAGACAGGGAAAGTGACAGGAAATTGGTGTTTCTGTTTATATAGGATGATTAGGAAAGGCCTTTCTGAAAAGGTCTGAGAATTGCCTGAGCAAAGAGGGTTTCAGGCAGAGAAAACACCAAGAAAGGCCCTAAGGCAGAGATCCATGTTGGGCAGCTGTTGAGGAAAATGCCCCTTGTGAAGAGGGGGCATGGAAGGAGATGAGCTTAGAGGGACAGTGGCCTCCAAGACATGTGAGGCTTACCAGATATTGTAAGGATTTTTCTTTTACTCTGAGGAAGACTGAAGGGTTTTGAGAAGGGGGTGTCAGGGATTGGCTTGTGCTTTATGTGATTCCATTAGCCAATGTGCTCAGAGTTGACTAAATATGCTCAAAACGAAACTCAGCCTCTTTTCTGCCAAACTTCCTACATTTCAGCATCTCTGTCCTCTGACTCACCAATGCTCAAAGCCTCAGACATCTTTTACATCTCGAAAGCGATTGGCAACAAGCCCTGTCAAGTCTGTCTAAAATGTCTCTGGCATCCACCTTCTCTGTTTGTTCCTATGGCCAGAGCCCACTAGAACAGTTTTCCAACTCATCCCCCAGCCTTTTGTCCTTCCGCTCACCACTCCTCTGCCCAGCGCTGTCGCAGCAATTACTCTGCAAAGCTGATAGTTCACTGGTCTGCTGATTATCTTTGCTGTCTCCCTGCTCCTCATGACTAGAAGGCCCAAATTCTTCAGACTGGAATTCAAGCCCTATCACAATTTGATTGTGATTTGATGGTCAAAACTTATGTTATTATTTAGAAGTAACTGTGCCTTCCTGTCTAACAAGTTTCTTGAAGCAGCTCTGTGTATTCTTACTGTACACCCTTGTTTCATTGTCTCTTCTTCCTATACTTTCTGTTTATAACACCCTTCTCTCCTAGCCCTGTGCAGAGATCCTATCCATACTTCTGAGACTACCCCAAATATCATTTCCTCATGAAGCCACTCCCAATATCCCTGGCTGGATTATGCTTCTGTGCTCCCAGAAGTTCGATTCCATTACTCACATATTCTGTGTCATATTATACCGTAGTTTTGTGAATAAGCATTCTTTCCTAGTAGGTGATAGGTTCCTTGAGGATTTCTGTCTTCTTTATCTTTGTAGCTCCTGCAGCATTTATTGCAATATCTTGAACACATCATACTAAATGGGGAAAAACTGAAATCGTTCCCACTTTGAATGGGAACTAGACAAGGATGCCCACTTTCCCCCCTTCTATTCAACACAGTGCTCAAAGTCCTAGCAATAGCAATTAGGCAAGACAGTGGTATTAAGGGTATCCAATTTGGTGCAGATGAGATCAAACTCTCACTCTTTGCTGATGATATAATATTATATCTAGAAAACCCCATGGATTCTTCCAAGAGACTCCTTGATTTGATAAATGAATTTGGTAAAGGCAGGGGTTTTTAATCGCTTGTTCACTGCTATAGTTGCAACTCCTAGAACACTGCCTGGTGCACAGGAGATACTTGGCACATTTGTTGATTGAGTACATGAGCACACTGTACTGTAATTTATGAGTGTAATGTTTATGGGTAATACTTACATTTAGGGGATCAGTATGCTGGTAAAATGTAAGTTACTGGATTCTTTCTAAGTTTGCTTAGATGAACTTTATTTCATAAATTACTCCAATAATACTCTACAGAAATAATCATGTCTGTAATAAGTTCTTCTCACTGGCTAGAATATGATAGTGAGGGTATTAGTATGATACTAGTAGTTTTGTCATCACCAATTAAATACCCTGCCTGTGGTATTTTTTTGTTGTATATTTGTAATGCTGGTCACAAAGGGAGTACTAATATGAAACCGATTATATCAATAGCTGGAAGTCTATTGCTTGTGTTGACAGTTTAAAATCCTGACTCTACAAAAGAGGGAAAAAATGAGAAGAAAGCCTTGGCCCTTGATAACTGTGGCATTATATGCCACCTAGGTTGGAGGCTACTGTCCTTTCAAAGGTCTCCCTTGTTATGCAGGGGTATTTATGCCCTTGCTACTCACTAGTGGAATAACAGCACACAGGGCTGTTTATAACGTCATCTTTATGTAAGGAGGAATGTGCAGGTTTGCAGTGTTGCCGAGAACGTGAATATGTCTGGCAGCTTTCTTCCAAAAAGTTCAGTGATGTGTGCACAGTCTCACTTTCATTCATGACTTGCTAGTTATTACTTATTTATTGCTTAGGTTTGTTTATATTGGGACCAAGTTAGAAAAGCGTTGAGTTGTTCAGAATAGCATCACAGGTGGGGAGAAAGGGGAAACACCATCCTCACCACCTGGTCCTAAATGAGTCTGCAAATGAAGTCAGTTTTTTTTTTTTTTTTTGAGACAGAGTCTCACTCTGTTGCCTGAGCTAGAGTGCCGTGGCGTCAGCCTAGCTCACAGCAACCTCAAACTCCTGGGCTCAAGTGATCCTCCTGCCTCAGCCTCCCGAGTAGCTGGGACTACAGGCATGCGCCACCCTGCCTGGCTAATTTTTTCTATATATATATATTTTTTAGTTGGCTAATTAATTTCTTTCTATTTTTTAGTAGAGACAGGGTCTCGCTCTTGCTCAGGCTGGTTTCGAACTCCTGACCTTGAGCGATCCACCCGCCTCAGCCTCCCAGAGTGCCAGGATTACAGGCGTGAGCCACCACGCCCAGCCTTGCAAATGAAGTCAGTTTTCAGCGATTATTTTCCCTGTTCTGCAGCCCTGACTATACAGAAGTGTGTAGTCAGGGAAGCCCTGAAGGCAAGAACACAAACATGTTTTTAAATGACTGTTTTCACCATTCTGTCCTTCCGGCTAGAGATAATTATTAATATTTATGTTTTACTAAAAACAGTATTTGTTGTTTAATTGAAATAAACAGATAACAGCACTACAAGATAAAATACATGATCCATGTCATGTATTTTGTCTTTTTTCTCCTGACTTCTTTTTAAAATTTTTTTATTTTTATTTATTAGTGGTACATAATAGTTGTATATCTTTATAGGGTATATGTGATGTTTCGATACAGGCATACAATGTGAATTAATCAAATCTGGATAATTGGAGTATCCATTATCTCAGGCATTTATCATTTCTTTGTGTTAGGGACATTCCAATTCCATAGTTATTTTAAAGTATACCCTAACTTATTTTTAATTAGAGTCACTTTGTTGTGCTAGCAAATATTGTTTATTTTATGTAACTATGTAACTATATTTTTGCACCCATTAACCATGCCCAGTTTATCCCACCCTCCCCACTACCCTTCCCAGCCTCTGATAACCATCATTCCGCTCTCTGTCTCCATGAGATCAATTGTTTTTAATATTTAGCATCCACATATGAGCGAGAATGTGTGAGATTTGTCTTTCTGTGCCTGGCTTCTTTCACTTAACGAAAGGTCCTCCGGTTCCATCCCTGTTGTTGCAAATGGCAGGATTTCATTCTTTTTTATGGCTGTATAATATTCCATTGTGTATACGTACCATGATTTCTTTATCCATTCATCTGTTGACGGACACTTAGATTGATTCCAAATCTCAGCTATTGTGAATAGTGCTGCAATAAACTTGGGAGTGCAGATGTCTTTGTGATATACTGAATTCCCTTCTTTTGGGTATATACCCAGCAGTGGGATGGCTGGCTCATATAGCAGTTATACTTTTAGTTTTTTGAAGAACTTTCCTACTGTTCTCCACAGTGATTGCACCCATTTACATTCCCGCTAACGGTGAGCGAGGATTCCCTTTCATCCACGTCCTCACCAGCCTTTGGTACTGCCTGTCTCTTGGCTAAAAGCCATTTGAACTGGGCTGAGATGACATCTCACTGTAGTTTTGATTTGCATTCTAGAGATAAATGTTGAAAGACAAGAACATGAGACCAGTCTTTCCCAAAGTGTTTCCCAGAGATTGACTAGTGTTACGAGATGCTTTCTAAGAGGAGATTTTTGTGATCAATTAAGTATTTGGAAAATTACTGTATAATGTATTCCTCTCTTGCAGGATACAATGTGCCCATGTGTCCATGAAGATTCTTGGGGGACTAAAGTAAAGATATCTATGTTTCATCTAACCTGGGGGTTCCCAGCTTTCTTCTGCACAGAATCCTTTTACAGAATGACATTTCTCAACCTTCTTAAGGACAGTGTCCCACTCACTAGCTTTTGACAAGCACTACACTTTGGGAAAATGTGACTTCAAGTTTGATTTATAGCTTCCTGCTAGAGTTTCTGATTCTGCATGCCTAGGGAGTGGTGCCAGTGACCTGCATTTTTGATTAAGTGCCCTGGGGAGTCTTGTATGTTCCAGAAGATGTTGACAGTTACTTCATTTGGAAGAGCAGCCTGGGTCCTGTTTCTTTTCTGTAAGGCTGCAGCGTGTCTCCATTTCACAACTCTTTTTAATGTCGAGCATGTTTCCCGAAGGGAATTGGTTTCATGTTGAGAGAAAACCAAGGCGATGGGAAGGCTTGGAGGTCCTCGGCTTCTAGGGGACTCTCCCTGTCCCAAGCTCCATTGCAGGTCTGGCCTGGCAGACTGCTTCGGGGTGCAAAGAAGTGGAAAAGAGAGAGCACAGTTGGGGGTATTTCCTGCAGTCCCTGGGGTGGGTGCTCCAGGGACCTGGATCTCTGCTTGGCCAGTACAACTCATAATTTGGCAATATGGAGGTTGCGTTGAAGCTCTCTTGGAGAAATATTCTTTGTGATGGGTTCTTCTCACCTTACACCTCATGGCCAAACACGTCTAGAGTCTCTGCTCCTCGGCAGTCACGCCACAGGAAGCCAGGCAGGAAATATCTCACCGAGATTAGCGGGTTTTTATAGTTACCACTCAGGGAATGAATGCAGGGTAGTAACGTGCTATGGCACAGCCACTGGGTTCTCTGATGGATTGTTCCAGAGAGGGCTCAGGTGAGAACGTGGGGGACTGAAACCGAGTCAGACAAAGCTGCCCATGCTGCAAGCGTTGTGTCATCGCTTGTGGAAATGCCCACGTGGCTAAAAGCTTCATCAGAGGCAAGAGAATCGAGCTTGTGCGTGTGTGGCCGATGAGGTGCTCTAACGAGGACCATTCGTGCCTTTCCCTCTCCAGCCACGTGTGGTCACTAGTCCTGCCACGGAAATTATGCCAGGAGTTGCTAGTGAGTGTGGACTCAGAGGGAGAGCCTCTGCCTTGCTGTTAGTTTGTGGTTGGAGGAGCCTTTGCTCATCTGCATGCTCCCGGAGCAGTGCTCGGAAGGGATTTGCCCCAGGGTGGGCCAGAGGGAAGGAAAAGGAAGCAGTTTCTATAGAGTATTCCAAGCATTATGTAACCTATTTCACATGTATTATATAATTCTACTCTCTTCCCTAGCCCTGGGAGTACTTCATAGCTTTTTTTTTTCTTTTCTTTTTGAGACAGGGTCTCACTCTGTCACCCAGGCTAGAGTACAGTGGTGTCATCGTAGCTCACTGTGACCTCAAACTTCGGGGCTCCAGCGATCCTTCTGCCTCAGCCTTCCAAGTAGCTGGGACTACAGGCGTGCATCACCATGCCTGGCTAATTTTTCTATTTTTAGTAGAGATGGGGTCTCACTCTTGCTCAGGATGGTCTCGAACTCCTGACCTCAAGCGATCCTCCTGCCTCGGCCTCCCAGAGTGCTAGGATTACAGGTATGAGCCACCGCACCTGGGCTTTCTTAGTAGCTCTTTAAACAAAGATGCGATCCAGAGGCTCAGTGAGATAAAATGACTTATCCAGGGGCGCACAGCTAGAGAGTGATGGGGCTAGAATTCAAATTTACATCTGTTTTATTCCAAAATCCTCTTTGATGTCCCCCACCCCATCCTGCCTCTACAGGCGGTTACCTGTGACAGGGTCTCAGGTATCCATTGTGCTGCAGGTAATCTTCTTTGCTGTTGAGCTGGATAGCAAGCTTTTAATTCTGATAGGGAAAACAAAATAAAGACATGCCTTATATTAATACCTGATGCTTTAATGCTTGTTATACACAGCTATTGGCTTTGCACCGAGACTGCTTTTGGTCACCAGTTATATTGGGACACAGTCTGGAAAAAAAATATATAGTAGCAAGTCAGTGGGTCCATTCATTTGTCTCCACTGAGTAGATTTAGATTATACTTCTTTTAGCTTTTGAATAGGTAAGTGATGGTGTTTACTAGCAGTGTGCCTTACATCTAGGATTTAGTGGCATTAGCTAGAATTTTATAATGGCATAAACAGTTTCCTGGCGGAAATAGAATATCACTGTGTGATATAAGGCTAACATTAGTAAAACAAATATTAATCCAAGGTTAACTATTAGCCTAAGCTTTCTCTTAATTCAAATTCCAAGCTAAACCTTACTCCGTCAAAACAAAATACTTTATTTCAGCTCAGTTTGATGTTCTTTTTTTTTTTTTTCTGGAAAAACTAGCAACACACAGTTTGACATTCTAATATGAAAATAACCATAGACTTGCAAAAAGCACAGTATGAGTAATATTAGCTGGCTCTGTAACTTAATTACAGAATACCAAATAATATTGCCCAGGGGCGCCTGACTCGAAGCTTTCTCAAATGTTAGCTCTGAGAGGTGATCATTTAGTTGGACTCTTACATTTGCAGATGAAAAAACTGCAGAGGTGTGTGATCTTTCAAAAGTCACAAGGCTGGTGGGTGACAGACATGGCTTCTTTACTGCTTTTACTGTCACTTCAAGTCGTGTTGCCTTTAATTGGGGTGTTTTTAAGAAACACTTTAGCCAAGCCTATTAGTGTCGCAGACTGTCAGGCTTGGCCCAGTCTGTGCTTCTTATGTGTCACTGAATCACAACTGAGCAGCCTAAACATACCCCAGAAGCTGCAGGCTGCATGAAGTTGTGGTTGTCAGTGTTCAGCCTCACTGGTCTGCGTCCTCTAAAACCCACAGTAAGAGCAGGTGGTCAACAGATTTTGGAAGCCTTTGAAACATGATTCCAGTTGCTCAGTCCTGCAGAACAATTATCGGTTCTTGGTTGGCGGTTCCAACCCGAATGTGGAGGCTTTGTGGCTGGTGCAAGGTGGCAGAGAGGGGAAGGAAGAGTTTAAGCTGAAACCGAACGCCTGCAAATGAGTGTAATCCCAAGGGAGGCCCGTCGTCAAAGTAATTTGATTTACAGCAGTGATGATTTTTATGGAAATTGACTGTAGTTCTCTGCCATTATGTTGTTCTGAACTATAACTGCTTATTCTTAACAGACAGGACTGAGAGATTTGGTAGCCTGGTAAGTTTTGAGAAAGGGTCAGTTAGAATAGAATCAAATGACCTTCTTTTATTTTAATGCTAGAGGCAGATCTGGTACCACATGTCTATATGGTTTTGCATTAGATTCAGGGCAGCTTAGAATTTATTTTCTCCGAAGTGTATGTGTCCTTATCCATGGCTGCCCTCTGGGTCTCGTCTGGCTATTGGCCCACTCCACTCACCAAGACTTCCAGCTGAGAAATCTTTTGAGGCACCTCAAAATGGGACGTGTTGAAATGGCTGCCCTTCTCCAGCGTGAGCATATCAGTTGGGACTCTTTCTACTACGAGTGAGAGAAAACCCAGCTTCTACTGGCCCAAGCAAAAAAGGCAATGTATCGATTTATCTAACTATACAGGGGCAACTGGCTTCTGCGATACTTTGATCCAGGGACTCAGATCCGCTGGCTTTGTTCTTTATGTTGGCTTCGTTTTTAGGTAACAGAAGAAGGTTCCAGCATCTCTAGACTTCAGTCTAGCTGAAGGGGGAGCATGCCTCTCCCTCCGCCTTCCAGCAGACCCCAAGGCTGACTCTCCTTGGCTTTGACTGGGTCAGGTGTCCATCTCTAAGCCAGTTGCTGTGGCTGAGCAGAATGGATCACTCAGTTGACCAGGTATTGATTGTGTGTGTCTTACTTCTAAGGCCAGAGGATTTCCTTCATGTATGAGCTAAAGGAAATATTGGTTTTAGGAGATGCTCTCAGGCCCTTTAAGTTAAAATATCAGAACTTTGAGGGAAATAAATAACAGAGGTTCCCTTCCTCAACCTATACACTGCAGTGTTGCTCATGTACATTACAGGTTTTGAATGGTCTAAGTAGTCAGTCTTTCAATGGAAGGTTTTTTTTCCCCTATATAAGGTTCTTCTATTGGTTTCTGTGAATCATCTGTGAAAACTTTAATCATATTCTTCTGGCATGCTCCATTCACCAGGGCAGTATCTGCGCACTAAATGGGCATAATTCCTGCCCTTGGGGGTCTTACAGTCTAGTAGCAGAGACGGGAGTTCACCGTTGGGTTTGTTAAACCTATTAAACATCAGAGCACAGTGGTTAAGTAGGAAGCTGGATAAATGTGCCTGAAACCTGGAGAAAAGTCTAGGCGGACTCAGGTTTAGGCAGAAGTCTCAACTGATGGGAAGATGAGATGGTCTTGCCTGAGACGAGGAAGAGAAAAGAAGTAAGTCTTTGAGAATTCCTAATATGTTACCTTCTGGTGGTGGCGTGGGAGCTGGCAGAGGAGAGGGAAATAAAGCAGCCTGAGAGGTCAGGGGCTCCAGGAGAGGCTGGTGTCGGGAACCCAAGAGGGGGCTTGGTATCAGGAGGTATGGGGTTGTTGGCAGTGTCAGCACTGCCTCGAGATCAGGTGGGATGAAGACTCAGAAATGTCCTTGGGATTTGGCAATATGGAAATCAGGCGTGACTTAGAGGGACAGTTTGAGTTGGGTGTTGGAGGTGGACATCCGAAGTCAGACTGAGGACCGAAGCGATGAGAAAGTGGGGACAGCTGGGGCCCACGCTGTTCCTAGAGACTTGGCTGTGAAGGCCCGAAGAGAGATACGCAGCGTACACACACACACACACACACACACACGAATGTAAGTCCACAGATAACACAGAGGCGGCGGGACCTGCAGTCCTGCAGCACAGAATCCGTTCATTTTGCCCTCGTCCTAAAGTCCAGGCTAAGCTACCCCTAAATATGGCGCCTTAAATAAATGTTAATTTCTTTTCACTTAAAGTGCAGAGGCGATGGTTCACTCTACACGCAAGAGAGACTGGGAAAATCACTGTCTTCTTCCTTGAAGCAGCAGGGTCATAGGCACGTAGGTTCCTAAGCACAGGAAGAGGGTACACAAAGTCCCCGAGCATGATAAATGCCCATTCCAACAGGTTATCCTGAAGTCCTCCAATTTGGCTGTGTGCTGGCCGGCCTCACATAATGAGGCTGGGCTTCCGAGAGAGAGAACATTGGAATTTGTGATAAATTGTTATTCTCAATGCAAGTGGCATAGTGACTCACCAGGGGAATAGAATTTGATGATGGCATCGGTAGCCTACATGTTGCCTTTTGCCTCGGGCATGGCCTGCGAGGCCACCTGCACCTGACCCGCGAAGGCTGCAGCTGATTTGGAACACGCACCAGCCCGTCTGCTGAGTGAAAGCCGGCTGCGGTGGTGGCATCATTTTTTCTACGGCCCCAATCAGCGCAGCCACACCTACAGGATCCACTAACCCTGCGTGCCAAGAAGCTCTTTATTTTAATTTTGTACTAACTGTGGCAGAGGGCTCATGTCCCGCGTGAGGGGATGCCAATAGCTGCGTTCAGCCACTGGCTGTGAGCGCTCCGGGGGATCTGGGCGGCATCTCAGCCGCCTCTCACTTTAGAGTTATAAAGACACAAACTCCTAACTCCAGAGTCTGCTGCAGCTTCTTACTGGAGTCGGCCAGCTGGGAAGCCGCAGATTCTGGACTCAAACCCATTGTTATTTCAAACCCAGTGGGAGTGTGTCTTATTTGCCGTTATATTTTCACTGCCTGGCACGATAACCTGACACCTACGACAGGGACAGGGTGGTAGGAGTTGCTAATGGAGATTTTCTTTGCCACTCCCCCCCAGCCAGCCCCGACAGCAGAGCCAGCATCCTGCTGAGAGCAAAATTATAAATTCTCCAAGGCCAACTACATCTCCCAGTCTATTTCCACGTGCAAGAAAGTGCACTGGTTTGTCAGACTTTGACTAGGGACAGATGTAGAGGACACCCAGGATAGAGGAGGAGGTGGACTCTTTCTTTCTTTGTGAGCACACTCTGTGCAAATAAAGGAGGTAGCCCTCTCTGTCCTTCCCAGAGGCGAGCCGAGGGGCTGACGGAGGTTCGATGTTGCCATGCTTCTGAGCCGAGGCGGGGGCGGAGGGCAAGACAATTGCTTATATAATTTGTGTGCTCTCTTCTTGGATGTGTACTGAGTGACTGCACCTGCTGGCCTGCCCCAGTGCTAACGGAGGGCAGGAAAGAGCGTTGATGAGAGAATGTGCTGATATAAACCAGTTGCAGGGGAAACAAGACAGTCCCCCTCCAAGCCATGGTCTCTGAGAGATATGCAAGTAGGAGCCCACGAGGGAGAAGACCCAAGCGTTGGCGCTGGCCCAGACAGGTCAGACTAGCTTGGGCCATCGCTAGGTGGGGTGCAAAGGCTGTCCTATCAGAGCAGTGTGGCACGGTGCCGCCAGCTGGGGGTCAGCTGGAAGGTGCAGTCAGCCCTGACAGGAGATCAGCAGTGCCCAGAGGAGCTGCTCAGGATTGAAGCCCCTGCCAGTAAGGCTTGGTGGGTCCTCCATCTGTGCCAGCTGTGATGACCACCAGAGAAGTGACAGCAAGTGGGCGGTCATATAAGAGGGTAGGCTAGCAGCAAAGGCAATGGCTACTAATGGTGGGGAGACATCCCCCCAGCCTTTTCTCAACTCTGTCAGCAAAGGAGCAAGAGCAGAGGAAGGGGGTGTAGTGTGAAGAGCAGACAGCGCCCCCTGCCTGACGTCGGCCCACCCACCCCTTCCTGTCTGAGCCCTTAGACCACCCGCTGGGCCTGCTCTGCAGAGAGGAGGGGAACTTAGAAATCAGCATGAGATTGACATGTGGACCTTTTTTTTAAAAAAACTTTTTATTATTAAAAATTTTAAATATGCTTATTTAAATATAATATATTTAATATTAATATACAAATATAAATATATATTCTACAGAAAAGTAGAACATAGCGAACTCTCATGAACCCATCACCTCACTTCAACAATTATCAGCATTTTTCCAATTTTATCTTATCCATCCCTCTCCAACTTTTATGTTGTTTATTTAAACAGAATTTCATGTGGGAACATTGCAAAGCAGTTCCCAGCCATTATGCCGTTTCGCATGGAAATGCTTTTGTGTATATTTCTAATGGATAATGAGCTTTTTTTTTCTTGCAAAGCCATTACACGTTATTGTTCCTAACAAAATTAATATTAATTCTTTAATATCATTTAATACCCAATCCATATTCAAATTTCCCCAGTTGTTTCAAAGGTTTCTTTTTATATTGCTTTTCAAATTTGTATGTAAATAAGGTTCACATTTTGCATTTGATTACCATGTCTTGTCTCTTTTTTATGTAGTTGTTCTCTTATAATGTTTCCCTCTTTTTTTATGACATTTATTTGATAGAGAAGTAGGTTCATTCATCGTATATAAAGGTTTATCCTCTTAACCGACTGCTTCCTAATGATGTCATTTGACTTGTTTCTCTATCCCTGTTGTTACCGCAATCTGGTAGGTAGATTTAGAAGCTTGATTAGGTTCAGGCTCAGTTATTTTTAGGAAAGAATACTTCATAGGTGGTGCTGTATATACAGGGCTATTTTAATGACCAAAATCGACTAAAATGTTTTGGGATGGCCTGAGAGTTAAGGTTACTAACTTCCCAGGGAAAGGGTGACGTCCAGCATGCAGCTAATGGTCACTTATTGAAGAAAATAAAACCACTGTGTTGATTACTCAATACATTGAGCCTCTTCAGCCACTTGGTTATAGAGCAGAGGTGTAATGGAATTTTAAAATTGCATTTTGCACTAGGGATCCAAAGTCAATAGATGTGTGAATGGGCAGACAAGGCAGTTTTGAAAACCAGCTCTAAAATGGTCCAACTACGAAAAGAAGTTTTAAAAGAGAAGATTTTGGGCACAGCTTGCCCGTCTTATCTGGAACCTTCTCGTCTTATCTGGAACCCTGCAGATGGCAGCAGGGCTCCCTGTAGTGCAGGGCAGCTCATGGGTCAGACTCCTGACCCTCAGGCAGCGAGAGGTGGGCTGGCTGAGGCTTTGGTGCTGGTGCCGCACGGGTTATGTATTGGACTATTTTAATAATATCCAAAATTAAAATGTTTGGGGATGGACTGAGAATGAAGGTTACCGACTTCCCAAGGGAAAAGGGATTTGTTGAGCAAAGTGAGGGTGAGTGATTGTCCCTGTACCAGGGCTGAGCCACACACGAGAGAGCAGCCGCGTATCTTCTTGGTTCTGTCTGATAAATCGGGCCACCCGGAGGGACCCCCAGGGGCAAGACGTTGCAAATGGATACCTGAGTCCAGGCAGCTGTGGAAGTTGTTGCAAGAGACCATCAGCACAAAGATGTATTTGGCCGGGTCAGAGGACCTGCAGGAGAGATGGTTTCCAGAACTGAGACTCTCCCAGGGCCCCACTAGAACAGCTCATCCAAGAAAGAATGAGCGTTAAACATCTGCCAGGCCCAGAGAACGGGTCCCCAGCTAATGCGGGAAGCAGTCCCAGTAAGAACTGGCTTGTCCCTTTTCTTCTTTCTTCATGGCACCCCAACGCCTGAGGGGGTTTGCTGTTGTAAGGAGGGAAGCCCGACACACCTGCTTCCTGAAACCTGCCTAGCCTTGGAAGAAGAGACGGAAATCTTAGATCAGATTTGTAGTATTGATTATTTAAAGGAATTGGAGTGTTTTATGACTTTAAGTGACTCTTAAAGAATGAACAGAAAGGCCCTGGGACCAGCCAAAGATTCCGTCCAGAGCGAGGGAAGGCCACCCCCCACCGATGGATTAATATGTGGTGTTGACAAATGGGGAAGGGCTAATTTGCTGGGTACAGCAGGGTGAGGAGAGGATGAACCAAGCTGACTTCATCTTTTTGGTGTCTTGGAATCAAAGTGAAACCACAGCCGTAGGAGTGTACGACCCTTTTAAATGATCTGCCGGTGGGAGGTGCAAAACTCACTTTCAGTTCATTCCATCCTCTGTGCCCTGTGTTTTTACCATTTAGTGTCATTTCCCACTGGTTGTAAAGAGTATCATTTTTGATTCGGAATCCCTCATACTGTCTTCTTGCTTTTTAAATATGATTTTCAGGAGCATGGCAATTTTCTAGAAAAAGTAGTCAACTATATCTCATCGCGGGTTATTTATCTTCACTGAGCCACAATGAAAAATAGTCTCTTTTTGTGCTTTATGGACTTCCATGAAAAACTTTAGTGTGAATCATCATGAGTGACCCTGAATAATGACACATTAAGTGGTAAACATTTAATAGTCTTGTGAAATGCCATTGTTAGTATGTGCTATCCAATTTTTTTTTCCTTTTGCATAGAAGTAGAGCTTGCAACATTATCCACCCAAAGGGTAAAAGAAGAAATTGTTTTAGTTGTAGTTGAGTAAATAGAATTAGTTTCAACTGTTGGAATAACTTATATTTGCTGAATTAAAACTCGTTCTTTGTGAATAGTGTGTACACATGAAGTGGTTCTTTTGCGGGTCAGAGAAGCCTGTGTCTGTTTATTGATATTTGAGCCTTGGGCACATCTGTAAGCCTCGTTTCCCAGGGAAGATTCTTAAATCTTGTTGCTTTTTGCTTTCTTGATTTCCTGTGTTTAACCTGTTCTAAAAATGACTGTGATTTTTCTCTTAGAATCAGTGGTAAGGCTAAGGTACTGTTCTTCATTCTCTGTGTCATATCCATGAAGAATGATAAGAAATGGATAAAGTTAATGGCATGAATTTTAAAATTTTCATTTTTTTCTTCTGGGGAGATGAAATTTGATGGGTAGATGAACATGCAGGTCTTCTGGGGAAGTGGCTCTATGATGTTATGGGGGTGGGGGGCATGGAACCCTAAAATCTATAAGGCATATGAAAGCATGATTATTATTTTAAGGGAAAGTATTTAAATATTTTTGTTGTGTTGCTAATGTTTCTCTGGCTGACTGGCAGATTTTACTATTTTTAAATGAGAAAAATACTTGACGGTGCATGATTTGTATGTAGCCATTTAAAATAAGAAATTATGATGTGACATGCTGTGTATTCCCATTCAAATTGGAAGTTAGCTAAGTGACTCCCCCACCAAAATAATGTAATGACTTGTTTTTTTGGTGAATATGAGACAGGCGGTTTTAATCCAAATAACCTGAAATGAATCCATTCTGTGTTTGTAGCCCCCTAAGAAACTTATAGTATCTTCTTTGAAGACATTCAGGCATATTATACGTTAGCTTTCCAGATAGCCATTGTCCGGTGGCCAGGAGGGCAAAGGTTTCCATTCCTGTTTTGCTGATGGACTGCAGGTTTGCTTTAAAGCTCTCTGAAGTCGGTGGCTAAACTAGCTGAGGTCATTTTTCAGTGGGCTTTGGCTGTGAAAGCTGAAGTTAATGCCTTTCTCTGCGACTTCCCAGTAGAATTTTTCCATATATTGGTAATTTTCTTCTGGAGTTACTTTCAAAAAGGCTCCTTTCTGCTTTAGTCATTAACTCAAAATATGTGTAGCACCTTTTTAGTGCAAATGCCCTTTTAGCCATATTATCGGCGGAGAGGGAGTGACAGCTGGCAGGGACTCTCCTGGTTCTGATTTTTTTTTTCACGTTATACATTTTTATTTATTTATTATTTTTATTTTTTTTATTGCAGCATATTATGGGGGTACAAATGTTAAGGTTACGTACATTGCCTTTGCCCCCCTCCCCCCTCCAGTCAGAGCCTCAAGCCTGACCATCCCCCAGACGGTGCACATCGCACTCATTATGTATGTATGTACCCATCCCCTCCTCCCCTCTCCCGTCTGCCCAACAACAAATGTTGGCGTGGATGCAGAGAGAGAAGAACACTCCTACACAGCTGGTGGGACTGCAAACTAGTGCAACCCCTGTGGAAAGCAATATGGAGATATCTGAAAGCGATATAAGTCGATCTACCGTTTGATCCAACAATCCCACTACTGGGCATCTACCCAAAAGAACAAAAGACACTCTATAAAAAAGACACCTGCACTGGTTCTGATTTTTGATGGCTCTTAATTGCCTTTTGTACTTTGACCATATAGACATCAGACTTGTGAGTAATAGTTCCCAAGCACCTCCCACTCTAGGCTTCTAAGACTCCTTAAATCATAGGTCTTTAGGTAGGGGCTGGCCCATATAAGATTCATACCTATCAAATTTAGAGCTTCAAAAATCAGAACCATCTCTGTACATGTCTTGTTAAATTAGTAGAATCCTCACAGCGTGAGCCACTGCCTTAGACACCTTGGGGGCCCTTCGGTCGTGGGGTTGGAGGTACTTCTCATTTCTGTGTCTTTCATGTTCTCCATTTGCATCTGGAATTGGGTCAGGGATCCTTTTAGATGTTAATGAGGTGAAAACTGTTGAGACCCTTAGAATGGCTTATATATAGCTGTGTAGGGAGTAGAGTACTATCCTCGATTTGATTGGCTAAAGGATCCTTTTGAGTGTTCAGACATTCAACATTATAGCCCAAAGCAAAAATATGTTAGAAGAAAATTGACTTCCCATCATTAAAGTGATTAAAACAAATATTAAGCATTGGGAAACAGCCAACATTTCTTCCTTTTAACTTACCTTTTTAATGAGGTGTAAATTATACAAAGTACACAAATCTTAAGTGTACAACTTAATGAAGTTTCACATATGAATTTACCTGTGTGATCACCACACAGATCAAGATGCAGAACACGTCTAGCACCAAAAAAAGCTCCCTATCCACCCCTCCCTCAAATTAATACCCCTTCCCAAAGATAACCACTAGTATGGCCTCTGATCTAATCTAACAGCTTGGATTAGTTTTACCTGTTCTTGAACTTCATACAAATGACGTCATAAGGGACATGTTACTTTGTGTCTGGCTTCTTTCCTTCCATCTTTGAAACTGATCTATGTTGCTGCAAATAACAGTAGTTTGTTCTTTTTTGTTGCTGTGAAGTATTGTATGAATATACTATAATTTAGTTAATTATTCTACTGTCGATAGTTTGTTTTTTCCTGTTTTGGGCTATTAGGAATAAAACTTCTGAATATCCTCATACATGTTTTCTGGTGGACGTGTCTATTCTTGACTTGCTGTCTCATAGACTAGGCCTATGTTTATCTTTGCAACACACTGATAAACACTTTTCCAAATTGGTTGTATCAATTTAGACTCCACCAGCAATGTATATGAATTCCAGTTGCTCCATATCCCTGCCAACACTTGCTATTATCAACAACCAATTTTTAACTCTAATAAGTGCCAAAATGCCAGCCCTGATTTAAAAATAAAATCTTTATTAATATATCTCAAGAGCTCAGTAATTTGTTTTGAGATGATTTTTTAATTCACCAAGTGGTATTATTGAATACCTACTGGGCTCCAAGTGTTTTATTGTGCATGGGGTCTTATATAAAAGACTAAAACATAGCCCGTGCTTTGATGAGTGTACCGTGTAGGGTGTCATAGAGAATAGTCCATCAGCAGTGCAAGTCAGGATATGATAAAGTGCCATGATCAATGGTCTCTCAAACATGTCTTGACAGCAAGACCTAGTCCTCAACGAAATTGTCAAGTGCATTATGCTTGTTGCTATCATGTTTTCACTTTTCCTTTAGCACTGTGATGTCGCAAACTTTGTACTTTCCAGGACACCTCACTGTGCCAACCCATCTGTCTAATGGTAGCACGATGTGCTCCAGATCTGTCGCCTTAAAAGTTCTTTTGTTAGATTTATTGCTAGGAATTTTTCATATGGTTGCAAATGGGATCTTTTTTTAGGATTTAATTTTCTGTTTGCTGTTCAAGACATGGAAATTTACTTGGTTTTTCCACATTGCTAAATTGATTTTCTACACTGCTTACTTCCCCTAACAGCTTGTCTGTAAATACCTTTGGATGATCGTATCATTATGACAATCATATCATAATGACAACTTTGTTTCTTCTTTTGCAATCCTTATGCCATTTATTTACCTATGTCTGACTACAGGGACCAGGTTTTAATTTGATGTTTACCGTTGAATATCACAAAGTAATGCTAATGGTGGGCATCCATGTCCTGCTACTAATTTCAATTAGATGGGAGATTTTTGGCATTTAACCATTGATTCTGATGTTTGCTGTAGTGTTTCTTTTCTGGTAGATAATCTGATACTAGGGAAAGAAATGACCTTCTATTCCTACTTTTCTAAGGGTTTTAAATCATGGATATTGAATTTTATCAAACATATTTTCTTCATTTATCAAGATGATTATATGACTTTTCTGCTTTATAATTCAATGTGAACTTAATGTGAGAAAATAAATTCCTGATTTCAGAATGTTAAACCAACCTCGCATCTGAGAAAATCAACTTGGTCAGGACAATATTTTATATATTACTAGATTCAGTTTTCTAAAATTTTGAGTGTGGGGGAGGTTTATGTCTATTTTCTTGAGAGACATTGGTTTGAAATTTTCCTTTCTCATGCCATCTTTGTTAAACTAGGGCATTGAGGTGTTTAATTTCATTCTGAAGTGCCCTGAGGAATAAAAATTTTTTGACATTAAAGGTACAGTTGCATTGAAATAGAACTATTTACCCATGCATCTAGTTCAGAAAAATATCAAATTTTTGGAAGCTATATTCCTTTGGAAAAGTCGAAGTCTTGTTCAGAATGTTTTTTTCAGTTTGGCTAATAATGAGAAGATTCCTTTATATAAATTGTTTTGTGGAAAAAAACTAAGAGTTCTTTTCAAAATATCTTCACAAGAATGTTGATGACATGCATGGACTGGCCTTATCCTTTAATGAAACCATTTTTTTTAGATAACTAGATTTAAATTTTTTTTTTTTTTTTAGTATTCTATTTCAATCTCTAGATTAAATGTCAGCGTGGAAAGAATTTTTCTTGTCTTGGAAACCCATGACACTCATAGTTTGAGTGTTGAGTCAGTAATTGAGTATTTTCTAAAAATAGTTTTGACTTTGGAAACAAAAGACAAATGTTTTAAGTTAAAAAAGTAAAAAATCGAGATAAAAGCCACATGATGTAAAATATAGGATACAATTTTGCATTGTGTTAATTAACTGTATTAATATATTCAAGGTTTGTTCAGAAATCACCTGGAAGTCCTAATGGTATAGCTTTCTCAGCTGTAGGGACCCTTAGATCCTTAATTATTAATTAAAAAAAAAAACAAATTTCTGAAATAGGGTCAGGAAGGGCAATAACCAATTAGCCTGAGAAAAGGGTTCCTACCTCAGAGGGGGGTTATGCAATTGAGTATATAAATGTGAAACATGATCCTGACAACTGAAACAAATTGGATATGTTAAAGAACCATGAATCCGTAAAAAAGGAAAGTTAATACAAAGTATGCTAACAGGTGGTTTTAATGTATACCTGAGCTATGAATATCAGGCAGCAAATGTGATACATACTAATCAAATAGTGGCTTCCTAACATGTTGTGATGTTGATAAACTGATTCAAGAAATACTAGAGTTTTAGAATGAGATGAGTCATTAGCAACCATATGATCTAATTTCCTTGTCCAAGGAATGAGGCCAGTGATTTTCCTAAGATCAGGAAGGCAGTTATTGTTAGAGTTGGGACTATATTTATTTACTTATTCATTCCTTTATTCAACACCGTTTATTGAGGACCTACTATGGGTGAGACACTGTTCTACATACCGAGGGTAGAATGGTGAACAAAATGAGGTCCTTCTCTCCCGGGACTTAGGGTCCAGAGTGGGAGATTGAGAACAAACAAAGAGCCACGTAATAAAATGACAGGTGCCGAGAAGTGGCAGGAAGGGACATAAAGCAAGAGAAGGAAACAGAGGGGACAGGGAGTGCCGTTTTGGGTAGGATGGTTGAGAAAAGGTCAGTGAGGGATTACCTTGGAGCGAAACCTGAATGAAATGAGGGAATAAGCCCTGTGGATGTTTGGGGAAAGAATGTTCTAGGAAAAGAGAAGAAAAGTGCAAGTGCTTGGTGTGTGCCGAGAACAGCAAGGAGGCCAGTGTGGCCAATGCAGGGCAGACTGCGAGGCGGGAGACCAGGTTGCGGGATGGGTCACCGAGTGGGGCCTGGGGGCCGCGGTCGGGGGTTTGGGATGTAGTCCCAGTGTCACAGGAAGGTCCTGGAGAGTTTGGAACAGGGACATAGCACAGTCTGACTTGAGTTTAGAAAGGATCCCTGTGAAGCAAGACAAAAATGGAAGCAGGACAGGAATGAGAGACCAAGGACAGGGAATTTCAGGGAATCCAGGGTAGGTAGGGATGGCTCGATGGCTTCCTGATATGTCTAAAAAGCAGAGGCCACAGATTTGCAGGAGAATCAGCTGTGAGATACAAGGGAGATTCCAGGCACCTCAACAATTGTGCCAATTCTGTTCCACTTCTGTTCCACAATTCTTATGGCTTATGCCTAAGCCATATTAGAATACTTGTCCAGGATTTAACTTTGCTTTTCCTCTCTGAAGAATGTTCAAGTCGAAGTTTAAGACTTTCTTTGCTTGGCAGATAATTCTTCTCATCTTCAGCGGTGTGGTTTGTTTGCAGCACACCTGCCCACAGGTGTCACTAACTTCATATCTGACTGACTTGAAATGTCTGCACCTGGTTCAGTTTTCGTTTCCATCTGGAAACTTCATCGTGCTTTACTTGAATCTGTGCACTGACCTGAAAATTGCTGAATCTTTTTGAGGTTAGATCTGCCTCAAGATAGATGGTGCATTAATAGGACTACGGAGGCTCTGGGTGTTGGCACGAAAGAAATTATGCTGGAGAAAAAATAAAAAAGGAGAATCTATTCTAGCTTGTGTCTGCTTGCAGCAGAGAGAAGCTTGCATACAGAGCAGTCCCAATAATGCTGAGTTCTGATTGTGCCAGCTCATTAAATCGCCCAGAGAACAACGCTATTGGTCAGCAGTCTCGGTTGCCTTGGTGCGGTGACACTGAATATTGACTCTGAATTGATGCCAGTGCCAAGTCCATTGGATTTCATTAACACTGATTGTCGCTTGCTTTTCCCCCCTCTAGAATGAAAAGAACACATGCTACAATAGGATTTTTTTCCACGATAAAATAATCCTTTTTAGGTAGTTTGTTCGTGCAGGGTGTTGCGTATGTTTGTCATTGCAACTTTCAGAGCTGTTGTTCTTCTTATCTTGGAGGGAAACATACACCACAGAATACACATTCTGGGTGGCCGTTTGTAAAATGGGACTCCAGAAGCAAAAGGAAGATGAGCAATTAACTTCTCCAGTTTCTGTGACTCTCCTCCTACGGCTGAGTTTCCAAGGGGATGAATGTGAGGACTTGGCGTGTTTCTACAGAATTGCATTTTAAATAGTTTACACACCAGGTTGAATATTTCCTGCAAAACGGACATACTGTATTTTTAGGCAGAGGCTATCAGGGTGACAATAGATGTTGTTTTATACACAGTTGTGTGTAGAGATAGATCTTAATTTGCTTGGCACCTAACCACCCACAGCATGCTAAGGTAAGTCTAAAAGTGTATCGTTTGGAGCACAAAGGAGCATTGTAACCACAGAGATGCATTTGAATGCTCACAGATGTTTCCAGTTGAGCCAGTGTCAAAGTCTTGTTTTATATTTTTATTAGATATGCTGGGAATTACACTTTGGTATGTTGGATGGACTTTAAATGCTTAGATCCGAGAGCATTATGGGCAGCATATGAAATCTTGCAAAATTAGGGAGTGACAGTCCTTTAAGGTGGACCTCACTGTGCATCTGATAGTTTGTCACGTTGCGTCTTGAAACTCTACCCACTTGGCTTCTGTCACAACCAAGATTCCTGGTTCTCTTGCAGGCTTCTCCCTCCGTTTGACATTGATGGTCTGCAGGGTGTTATCTTTGGCCCATTCCTTTAATCTCAGCACGTATTCTTTCTGGACAGTTTCACTTACCTCTTGGTTTTCATTGACATATAGACAGATGACTCTAAAACTGTCACCTGTAGCCTCAACGTCTCCCTTCAGCTTTGAATCTGTGCATCCAAGTCCTTCCAGCAAGTTCTTTCCTCCTAGGTGTGCCATAGGCACCTGAAGCTCTGTGGGTTTTAAACCAAATGTTCATTTTGCCCCCAGCCTGGTCTTACTCTCGGTGCTGAGTTGGTCGGTGGCTCCACCATCCATGTGTCCCGTCATTCACAACCCTCCCTGCAACAGCAAATCAATAACCCAATCCTACCTATTTTTCCTTCTAAATGTGTTTTATAATAAAGCTTCTTTTGAATATCTTACCAAAGTAGCTCATGCCCATGGTTAAAAAGTCAAATAATGCAGAATGGCTTATAATAAAAAAAAAACCCAATGGTTTCCTTATCTGACCCTTTCTTACCCCCATTCTTTCCTGCAGAAAGAGAACCGCTTCCAACTCCTGTAACTGCTTTTTCGGATTTTATCACCAAATCTTGGAGCTCTGTGCTTACACGGTTAGTTCCTGATTTATCGCTTTGGGACAGTGTCTACTGGTTTCCTGCCACACTCTGCATCTCTCCTCCCTCCTGTATTCAACGTAGTTGCATCACAATTTTGAGTTCCTCTATTTGAGTAACTTAAGAGGTGTAGTTCCATTTTATATCTTGCTTCATTACCCATAGGCTGCATCCCTGACTTAGAGGGTGGGGATCTTTGCACTCCACCCTTTCCTGTAGGTCCTCTCTCCCCCTCTCCCTATCTGCCTCTGACATGTGCACTGACTTTCCAGTTACCAAAATTGATAGATGTTAATTTGATATGTTGACTCATTTCTTTTCCCTGAGAGCTTTGAACACATTGCTTCATTGATTCCTGGCGTCCAACGTTGCTGCTAAGTCTGACATCCATCCACTCTCCTTCCTCTGTGGGTGATCTGTGCTTTGTCTTTGCAAACCTTTAGGATGCTCTCCTTGACTTTGAGGTTCTGAAGTCTCCCCGTGTTGTGTTCAGGAATGCATTTTTCTTTTTCAATTTATTCTCTATTGTTCCCTTACTAATTTTCTCCCACTTTCTTCACATTTTCTGAAGCTCCAGTTAGATGCTGGGCAATGGGCAGGCTGGAGAGTATCTTTTCAATAACTATATTTTTCTACATTCTGGAAGATTTCCTATGCTTTAACTTCCAAGATTTTATTGATTTTTTAGAATATTTAGTGTGTGTATACATGTTTCATTAGCTCTTTCTTGTTCTGTGATTGTTTTTCTTATAACATCCTGTACTTATTTCATAGATGCAGTGTTTCCCAGCTCTCTGAGAATAATAATTATATTTTAAAAACTTCTAATTTTCCCTGAGCTTTTTATTATTTTGGGGGTCCCATTTGTTTATTTTGATTTTTCTCTTTTATGCTGAAATTTAAAATCGCTCACTGGTTCTTAACTTAATCACCCTGGGGTGTTTGTGCATTTATAATAAAAAAAGCAGTAGAAAAGCTGACGGTAGGTTGTATATAAATGGTTTGAGCCTTTTATTTTTTTTAGAGACAGAGTTTCGCTCTGTTGCCCAGGTTGGAGTGCGGTGGTGCGATCATATAGCCCACTGCAGCCTCGAACTCCTGGGCTCAAGTGATCCTCCCACCTCGGCCTCCCGAGTAGCTGGGACTATGGACATGTTCCACTGTGCCCAGCATTTGGGCTTTTTAACTGCTGGGCTTTGCTTTTGAGTC
>CAUYRT010060283.1:0-38153 GCA_963574885.1 Lepilemur ruficaudatus
AAGCGATCCTTCTGCCTCAGCCTCCCGAGTAGCTGGAACTACAGGCATGTGCCACCATGCCCGGCTAATTTTTTCTATATATATTTAGTTGGCCAATTAATTTCTTTCTGTTATTAGTAGAGACGGGGTCTCGCTCTTGCTCAGGCTGGTTTCGAACTCCTGACCTTGAGCAATCCTCCCGCCTCGGCCTCCCAGAGTGCTAGGATTACAGGCGTGAGCCACCGTGCCCGGCTCAGAACTTTTGTCCCACCCCAGATGTCATTTATCCATCATTCCTCCATTTTTCATTCATTCATCTAATAAGTGCCTGCTGTTGTTCTAGGCACAGTGGCTTAGGCCCAGGGCAGGGGACACAGCTGGCTGTGCAACGGGGGTGTGACAGGGCTGTGGGGCACGAGACACAGAGGCCTGAGCGAGAGCTACTGTTTCTTACAGAACGCCGTTGTGCTGACTGTGGCATCCTGAGGCTGAGATGGCTGCCATCCCTCCCTGTTGACTACCAGGGTGCACCTGCCCACCCTGCCTCAGTTTCTCTCCCCATCTCCAGTGTGCGTTGGTGACAGTATAAGCACCCCCTGTGCACCCAGGTCCTCCTGTGCCCTCTGGCCCTGCAGCTCTGCTCCCATGTTGGGGTGGGGCCTGCCGGCCTGGCCGTAGCACTGCTTCAGAGAGGGCTCCGGGCCTCAGTAGCGAGTCCCAAGCATTCAATAAACCACTCCTCTGCCTCGGCCCCGGCTGCTGTGTTCCCCCGGCACATGGGAGCTGCCTCGCTCAGCCTCTGCCTCCAGCGCCCTCCCCAGCTCCAGGCGGGAGCTCCAGGAGGTGAGGGGACTTGGGGCCTGGTCATCGAGTAGCTTTGAGTCCCCGAGTGACCTTGTTGACTGGGGCAGGCTCGGTGTCCTGTCCTGCCTTCCTCGCCTCCCAGCCTCCAGCTCTCTGCATCTCTCTCCCGTTCTCTCTCTCTCTGTTTCCCCAAGTGCCTTGTCTTTCACCTGTCGCTCTGAGTCCGTCCGAGTCTGTGTTTCTCTCCGTCTCTGACTTTGGGACGTTTACTAGAAGTGTTATGAGAGCTGAATTTTGAAGGGTAAATAGTTTTCCAGGGAGAAAAGGCACCAGCACTCCAGGAAGCAAGGGTGGGTGCGACTCGCCCTGCCTTGGAGGGCTCCCTGGTGACTGCACATCCTACTGGGACACTTCTCAGAAGAATGCTAGGCCAAACGCTCTTGGTCCAGACCACAGGGAAACTGAAGCCGGGGCGGGGCCTGGCTGGCCCAGGGCCACACAAGGATGGGAACTGCCCCCCGACCCCCCGGGCAGCCCTCGCGGCCCTATGGGCTGACGCGAGGGACAGGGGTTCCTGTTCATGAAGGGACAGGGCTGAGTGGGGGGTTGGTGGTGGGTGTGGGTCTGTTTCCTGACCTCAGCAACCCTTGTGTGACCTCTTCCATCCCCCATGTGGCCCCCTGCGTGGCTGAGTCGCCTTCGGGATGTGTCACCTCCTTGGGAATCTGAATGTCCTTCCAGCCGTCCCCCACCAGGTCCCTCCAGCCCCAGACAAAGGTGCCCTTTGGACGCTAAGCCCAGGTGATCTGCCCGGCGCCAGAGCTGTGCTAATCCTCTCAGGGTGGCCAGGGGACAGGCCGGCCTCATGGCCACCAGGGCCTGGCTGGCCTTAGGACTGAGGACAGGCACAGAGCCTCAGGTGACTGATGACAGCCACCCTCATGTGTGCACCGCCCTCTGCAGTTGATAGTGAGCATCGGTTCCCACTCTCGGGAGTGGGGAGAGGCGCCATTGCCCTGTTCGCATTTTATTTCAATTTAGAAAGGCGCTATATTTGTTTGACAAGCATTTTATCACACTAAGTGCCAGGCAATGGGGAACCACAAAGATTTTAAACAAGGGAGGGCCAGGAGCAGATTCATTCAGGTAAGTATGGTCATTTTGAAAGATTTCCAGTTTCCCCATTTTGCAGAAGTGGGGACTGGGGCACAGAGAAGGAAAGCCATTGGCACGAGTTTATGCTCATAGCAGGTCGGGCAGGATTATTCGCTAGGCAGTGGCAGCTTTCACTGAGGGAGCCCAAAGGGGGACTGCTGTTTACTGAGCTCTCCTGAGGCTCCAGGCACATCCCAGATGTCTCCTATGTAACCCTCAAAACCCTGTTGGGAAGTGTGATTATGCCCATTTTGCAGGCGGCCAGACTGAGGCTGGAAGGAGAAGTGATTGTTCAGACTGAAAGGGCAGATGGGATGTGGGAATGCAGGTGTGTGTGACTCCTGGGGTCCCCATCCCAGAGGCCCTTCCAGCCCCCATAGCAGGTGACAAGGTGGCCAGATCTGGGGCTGCAGCTGCTTCCTCAGGCCCCTCACAGCCCTCCTAGACTTGCTGCCACCTGGAGCCAGCAGGGACCCAGGGTGATGGGGAGAAACATACCATCTATGAGCCCTACTGTGTACCGGGCCCCATTCTCAAAGCTCTGCAGGCCAGGACGGTTTCAATCACGGTCTTACAACCAAGCAAGCAGCGAGAACCGGAAGCAGAATCCAAGCCCAGCGGCCAGCCCCAGCGCCTTAACTGTTCTGTTAATGCACCTGCTGCAGATGGGGAAACTGAGTCCCAAGGAGGGCTGGCCCAGGAGCACAGAAGGAGCCAGCAGGGACATCGGTGCAGCTTGGCAGGACTTCACATCAGTGACTCCTGCCTTCAGAGACCCCCACCTCCAGGGAGGAGGCAGGAAGCGTCTCCATGTGAAGTTTGGGGCAACCACACGCTATTCCCAGCCTGACGAGAGCAGGCCTTGGCGGGGTCGGGGAGAGAGAGTGCCCCCTGCCTCTCAGAGTTAGCAGACAGGCGGGGGGCGGGGAGAAGACATGGCATCGCTTAAATACAGAGGTGGGACCTGGGCTGGGGCTGGGGGAGGGAAGGAACGAGGCCGCAGAAAGCAGCCAGTCCAGGGGAGAGTAAGAGATTCATTCATTCATTCACTCATTTATTTGCTACACTAGTGTCTGCCTGTGCTGGCCTAGGAGCGGGGCACATTCCTGGTTTGCCTGGAGAAGGACATCTCGGTATGGGCACCAGGGCTCCCTGCATGATCCAGAGGAAGGATGGTGGCTAGGGAAGCTTTCTGTAGCAGCTGACATTTTGGCTGATGGAATCTGGAGAGGGCATTGCAGGTGGCAGGGGTTGCATGTACAAAGGCCCAGAGGGGTGCTGGCCCGGTGCAGTGGCTCACACCTGTAATCCCAGCACTCTGGGAGGCTGAGGCGGGAGGATTGCTTGAGCTCAGGAGTTCGAGACCAGCCTGAGCAAAAGTGAGACCCCATCTTCACCAAAAAGAAAGGAGAAAAAAAACCCAGCCGGGCACGCTTGTGCTTATAGTCTCAGCTACTGGGGAGGCTGAGGCAGGAGGATCGCTTAGAGCCCAGGAGTTGGAGGTCACAGTGAGCTACAATGACGCCACTGCACTCTACCCAGTGCGACAGAGTGAGACTCTGTCTCAACAATAAAACAAACAAGACAACTGAGCACCCTTCCTCACAACCTCCCACCCTTAAAAAAAAAATAGAGGCCCCGAGGCAGGGTGGGGAGGGGCGGTGTGGAGCAGGATGGGAGGAATGACTGGCTCCCTGTGAGGAGAGGAGGGGATGTGAGTGTGGAAGGCCCTGAATGCCAAAAGAAGAGGTCTGGGCTGCATCCCAGTGCGTCTTGGAGGGGCAGCTGGGAAAGGGCAGAGGGTACCTTATGGGTCGATGGAAATGCTCCATGTCACGATGAGGGTGTGGGCTGTGGCGACCTGGCTGTGTAAAATGGTCAAAACTCAGCAAATGAACCTTTAAGATCCACACGTGTCACTGTATGTAAAGATCTAAAGTAAAGGAGCAAAATTGCACACATGGCGAAGTGTCTCCTGGGCGGTATACTGACGTCTGCAGCCTTTGACATGCATAAGAAATAAACGATGGATTAATGGATGATGCAACTATGACAAAGTGTCAACGGTGGTGTGGCTGGCAGGTGCAAGGTGACCGGTATGTGAGTGTGCACTGTATGGTCTTTCAACTTTGCTGTACGTGTGAAATCTTCGTAATGAAATATTTGGGAGAAACATTCTGCATGGCCAAAAAAGCCCATCTTGGGCACCAGCTGTAGGTTTGAGGGGTTGGATCCGTATCCATCTCCCCTGATCTTCAAGTCAGGCCTGTGAGGCAGGTGTTATACCCATTTAACAGATGGAAATAACATGAGGCTCAGAGAAAGGAAGTGGCTGGCCTAAGGGCACACAGAGAGTTGGGGGTTGAGCAGGGTTTGAACTCGGCTCATGCTGAGGGTTAGTACAGTCCCGCGCACCTCCCGTCTGCCCAGACCAGCTGGAATGAGCAGTGCCTGCTTTAGAGCTAGAAACCAGACACATCTGGGGACCTTTCCAGTTTCCTCATCTGGGGGGCTAACTGGGGTCTCCAGGAATGTGTCCAGACCAGGGACTGATAAACCCCAGCTCATGTGACATCATCTGGAGCTAAGCATAGCTCTTGGAATTAGCCACAACCGCAAACCCTTGTGGTTTGGGGGCTCAGTGCTTGATTCGCAGAACAAATCTGAGTTCCGGTCTCCCGTAATTACACGGTGTTTCCCTCTCTGGGTCGGGGCTCAGACTCTGGCTGCTATATAAGACTGGCGTGTGACCAGATTTGGCCAAAAGCAGAGGGCCCAACGATCGGGACCTCTTAGGACTCAGCTGCGGGGACCTCCTGGGGGTAAGGAGAAGCCCTTCCCTGTTCAGTATCCAGCCAGCTAGACATCTGCCAGGGCGACCACTCTCTGAGCGGGGGTGCCTTGTCTGCAGCATGAGCCTAGTCAGGAAAACCTCTTGGGGATCAACAGAAAGGCCGGAATCAATTACATGCCAATTACATGCATAGCAGAGCTGCACTCATCTTTCCCAGCAATGTTAGGTACCTGGGACCTTTGCTACCTCCTTGAGACTCCGCAGCCGTTTGCTGATGGCAGGAACCCCTCCACTGGTGTTCACTTTTTAACTGAAGGGGGTGAGCCCTCTTTGAACACAGAGCTCTCTGGGCAGAGATGTTGGATGAGGCAAGGAAACTAGGAAAAAAAAAATTCTTCCACATATTAGTCCTTCACATTCTAGTATACATGAGTGTCTCCACTATACTCCTGGGAATAGATGGGAGTGGGGAAAGAACTTGGGAGCTTTGTGAACGCCAAGAAACATGGAGACGGAGAAAAGAGAAAAGCATGCATAAGTGGAGGGAGCTAAGGCCAACAATTTCATTTTGGCCCAGTCAGGAGGCCATGTTCTACACTGGCTCTCTGAGGCTTGTGAATGGGTAACCTGGGCTGATGGAGTGAGAGAAGTGGGCCAGGGCATGGAGGTGGCAAAACAAAGTTTCCTGGGGGCTGGTCAGCTCATTCCAAAGGTATGCTTCACCCCTCCAATCTCAACACATTCCCCACACGCTTCTTGGGGGTCTGAAATAATAGTCCCCAAACAATAACAATCGCTGCTGTTTATTGCATCTACTATGTACTGAATGACATATTTGTGATTACGAAGCAGAGGTTCAAAAAGGTAAAGTCTATTTCCTAAGGATTAGAACCCAGACAGCTCTGATCCAGAGCCCTTAATCCTAACCACATGGTATGGTGCTGATTTCTTCAAAGAGGTGGGGAGGGTGTTTGCTGGCTGGCTGGGCATGGGGAAGGGTGGCTTGACGGATGTGCTGACTGGTGGATGAGCTGATGGAAAGATGGATGGATGGATGGATGGATGGATGGGTGGCTGTTTGAATGATGGGTGGGTGACAGACAGATGGGAAGATGGCTGGCTGGTCACATGGCTGGATGGATGAATAGGAGGGGAGAATGAGTAGAGAAGTGGATCGCCGAGTGGGAGAATAGATGGATAATTGCTGGAGAGATCCCCCAGATCCTGCCTGCTACCAGCTATTTGCTGTTTTTGTTGGAATCCTCATCACCGCTCTCACCAGGCTCAATTTATAAACCCCATCTTGGGCGATCAACAGACATCTGCGCTCTGGGACGGTTTGGTTAATGGGTCTGCTTTGTGTTACCAGATTCATTTCAGTCTGAAAAATTCAAAAGGTGGTATCAGGAATTCTGTCCCCTGCCCCACTGTGTGACCTTGATCTCCCCGGTCCCTGGGTCTGGGGTTCCTGAGAGGACTCTTGGCGGAGGGTGCCTAGCGCCCCCTGTTGGCCAGGGGTGGCACCCAGCCACGGCCACCTGCATGCTGCCCCCTCCGCAGGCAAGCAGCGCCAGCATGTGGACAGCCTGGTGTGTGGCTGCTCTGTCCGTGGCAGCCGTGTGTGGCATCCGCCAAGATACAAACACGGTCCTCAGGGTTACCAAAGATGTGCTGAGCAACGGTGAGTCCAGGCCTGAAGGGGGCTGTGGGTGGCATGGGGAGGGCAGGGCGGGCCAGCCAACTCCGCGGTACCCAAGGACCCACCTCCCACTGGCAGATTCCACATCAGATGGCTGGATGACTTCACCTCTCTGGGCCTCAATGTCCCCTTTTCCTCTTGGCTACCATCTCCTGTGCACCTACAATGTGCCAGGCACCATGCTGGGACTTTATATTCATTCTCTTGAGGCAGTCGAGAGCAGGGATTAAGAATTTAGGCACTAGATCAGCCTTCCCGGGGTTCAAATCCAGTCTGTGTGATCTTAAGTCTGTGACTTGAGTTCCCTGAGCCTCAGTTTCCTTATCTGTAAAACGGGTGTAATTATGGTCCCCCCATCTCAGAGAACTGATATGAGAGTTAAATGAAACCACCTTTTGAAAACTTAGCACAGTTCCTGGTACGTAGAAGGCCCTCAAAAGCAGGAGCTATTCCTGCCTCCAATTCTTAGAAACTCACTTTGTCCTCTGGCAAATGGGGGCACACTGCCTACCTCGATGCCCGTCCAAAGCTATCATAAGAATAAAAAATGAGATTATTTCCCATCTGTGGTCTCTGAGTACTTTACAGGCTTCAATTTCTCTATCCTCAAATGGGGACGATTATTCTGGCCTTGGATTATTTCCCAGGAAGCAGGGGAGATAATGCACGAGGAAGTAGATTTTTTAAAGCTGTGAAGTGTAGAGCCCTTTGACAGGGGGTGATGAAGAAAACCCATGAAGGTGTGGCTGAACGATGTCAAAGTCTAGCTACAGTGAGACGAGCAAGACCCAGCAGATAGAGAGCTCGCCAGGACCTGAGGGCCTGGAGAAGTCTTCCCATCCAACCTCCGAGCTTTCCTGCGGGAAAAGTGAGGCCCAGAGAGCTGAGCAACGCCCAGAGGTGGCACCTGGGGCTGGAGGTGGCAGAAAGGGAGGAACCGGACTGACACCTCTGCCTCTCTGCAGCCATTTCGGGCACGCTGCAGCAAAGCGACGCTCTCCGCTCAGCCTTGAGAGAGGTGCCCGTGGGTAAAGCCGGTGGTGACGGTGGTGGGCCTCTCCTGGGGGGTCTGCTTGGTGGAGGGGGGAGTGGAGGTGGTGGGGGAGGTGGTCTCCTGGGGGGCCTGCTTGGTGGTGGGGGTGGAGGGGGTGGCAGTGACCTGTTGGGTGGAGGCTTATTGGGTGGCAGTGGCAGCAGTGGTGGGGGGCTCCTGGGTGGCGGTGGCAGCAGTGGTGGGGGGCTCCTGGGTGGCGGTGGCAGCAGTGGTGGGGGCCTGTTGGGTGGCAGTGGCGGGGGTCTTCTGGGTGGCAGTGGTGGTGGTCTTCTGGGTGGTGGCCGTCACCATTACGATGACTACAGACGCGCTGAATTCCCCCGAGGTGTTGGCGGCGTCCCCTACAATGACTTCCATGTCCGCGAGCCCCCCCCAAAATATACCAACGGCAAACAGCTTGGCGGTAATTACAAGTATGGACACATTGAGACCAACGACAACGCCGCCCAGCTGGGGGGCAAGTACAGATACGGTGAGATCCTTGAGTCCGACGGAAGCATTCGGGACCTCCGAAAGGGCGACTATCGCGACGCCGAGACCACGTACGGCGGCCGCGGGGGCCACGGGCGCTACAGGTCCGCCGAAGGCGTGGCGGCCGTGGGCCGGCTTCACCGACGAGAGCTGCAGCCCGGAGAAATCCCGCCGGGGGTAGCCACGGGGGCGCTGGGCCCCGGCGGCTTGCTGGGCACCGGGGGCATGCTGGCCGCCGACGGCATCCTGTCGGGCCAAGGTGGCCTGCTCGGCGGAGGTGGTCTCCTCGGTGACGGAGGACTTCTTGGAGGAGGGGGAGTCCTGGGCGTGCTCGGCGAGGGAGGCATCCTCAGCACCGTGCAAGGCATCACGGGGTAAGGACGGGCCCAGCTCCCCATCAAGCCCCCACGGATCCTGCTAACAGGGTGGTCACTCCCAGAAGCTGGCTTGGGACTGGGAAGGGCTTCAGCGCCCTGCACACCCCAGGGCTTGGTTTTGGAACTGGGCGTCTTCAGAGTCCCAGGTTACATGGTTGGGGGCCCCAGCATGAAGCAGTCCTGCGTTGGAGACCGGCTCGACCTTTCACATTCGTGTGTGACTTTGGGCCATTCTAATCTCTGGGAGTCTCAGTTTCCTCATCTGTAGAATGGCCATATCTATAGTTTAAGTGGAAAAAGCCCAAGGATTTAAATTGTACATACATATTATAATTCAACTATGCCCAGACTCTTCCTCATAGTCAATATGGAATTCAACAAATATTCAGAGCTCCTACTATGTGCAGGATACTGTGTTGGCCTTGGGACATTACCCAGTGGTTAGCCAAGGAAAGACACCCCCTGTCCTTAGGCATCTCGCAGGCCAATGGGGGACGTGGGCGTTGCTAAAGAAGAGTGTAAGCATACAAGCATAACAGGAGTGAGACGTTCAAGGGGAAATGCGGATATGTATGTATCACGGGGGAGTTTGCCTATCTGGGGAGGTCAGGGAGGCTTCTTGGAGGAAGAGAACTTTGAGCTGAAATCTAAAAAAATGTACAGGAGGAAACCAGGCAAAGAGGGACAGGGACAAGTAGAGGGAACGGCATCTGGACATGCAAAAAGGATTTGAAGGAAACGTGGAAATGCAAACAGTGGGTCTCTGGGCATTGGGGTTACAGATCGTGGCATTTCTTGCCTTCAACTTCTCTGTGTTTTCCAAGTTTTGTCCATGAACCTCAGGTCTCTTCAGAGTCAGGAGCAGCGCAGGGAGGTGTCGGGGAGGGCACCCCTGGGCGAGTGGGTGGCAGCGGGGACGTCCACCTTCTCGCTGCTCTCCGTCCTGTGCAGGCTGCGCATTGTGGAGCTGACCCTCCCTCGGGTGTCCGTGCGGCTCCTGCCCGGCGTGGGCGTCTACCTGAGTTTGTACACCCGCGTGGCCATCAATGGGAAGAGGTGTGTGCGTGCCCTTGGCCCTGGAGGGGTCCCACCACCCTCTGTCCTAGTGTCTGTATCCATAATGCAGAGACTAGGAAGACCCCACGTGTCGCCAGCACATGGCTCACACGCTTGGACTCAAGTTACCTGTCAGCAGTGAAGGCAGCTTAGCTCAGCGGTTAAGAGCTGGGAGGCTGCAGTCAGGTGACAGCCTGGGTTCAAATCCTCTCTTAAAAGCTGCATGACTTTGGGCCAGTCCCTAATGTCACCGAACCTTAGTGTCTTCACTGGCCATGGGATAAGACCGCCCGCTTTTCCAGGTGGCTGTGGCATCTTGCTTGTGTGGGACAGCAAGCAAAATGCCTCCCTGGGTGGTGCGTGCCGCGAAGTAGGTGCTTATTAGAGGACCTCAGAGGGTGGACTTTGCATCAGTGTTTCCCTATAGGATGAGGTCCTGTCTACCAAGCTAGGTGATTGGGCGGTCACCTTGGAAACCAGAATGTATACTGAGCCCTGCTCCCAGCCCTGAAGCGCTCATAGGATGATGGGGAGATTTGTTCACAGATGACCTGAGGGATCAGGGACGTTTCCTGGTTGAGGACCCCTAGAGACGAGCGTGAGGCAGCACAGATGGCAGGAACAGCAAGGACCAAAGCCTGACGTGGGAGGAGTGGGCAGGCCTGGGTAAGGGAGAGCTCCTGGTGGTTGGGGGTGACTCACGGCCTCCCTGGCCCCTTGGCCTCCTCCAGTCTTATTGGCTTCCTGGACATCGCGGTGGAAGTGAACATCACGGCCAAGGTCCGGCTGACCATGGACCGCACAGGTTATCCTCGGCTGGTCATCGAGCGATGCGACACCCTCCTGGGGGGCATCAAAGTCAGGCTGCTGCGAGGGTGAGTGTCAGCCGGCAGGGGCCCTTGGGGGACACTGGCATGGCTGTCTCAGGCACTGGGGCGGGCACGGCAGTGACGCTGCCGGAGTAGTGAGACCTCTCACGGAGCACCTACGCTCTCGCCTCTGGCCCTGGCCTGGCACAATCAGAGGCTGCTCCACGGCTGGGAGTCTCGGCTTCACCTGCCCCTGTCTCCCTAGGCTTCTGCCCAACCTCGTGGACAACTTAGTAAACCGAGTCTTGGCCAACGTCCTCCCTGACTTGGTAAGAAGCTGTCCCGGAAAGGGGCACAGGGAGCCGGACTTTCCCCAGACCCAGAGGCCCCAGTTCAGCCTCCATGCCTGGGGGTGTGCGGGTAGCCTAGATGATGGAGGGAGCCAGGCGGCTGGGGCATGTTCCTGGGGGCCAGGGAGGGACCCTGAGAAACGTGAAGGGACAGACTCGTGAAGGAGTGATGAGGGGCCTTGAGAGTCACACGATTCTGGGTTTGAATCCCAGCTTGGGCACGTCCCAGCTGTGTGACAAATCACATCACCGCTCTCCATCTCACTTTCCCTGTCTGTAAGTGGGAATGCCGGGCCGTGGTGAGGACAGGGCCCAGCACAGAGACAGCGGCCAGTACATCAGCAATTGCTGCTGCTGCCGCGCACCCTCCCCAGCTCCCGCAACGCGTGCCATTTCTCCCCCGCAGCTCTGCCCCATCGTGGACGTGGTGCTGGGTCTCGTCAATGACCAGCTGGGTCTCGTGGACTGTAAGTCCTTCCCGCTTTGCTTCGTGTGTCGACAGCTGTCCCTGCCCGCTCTGGCCCAGCCCCAGGAAGGGCCCTGGGGATGCAGCCGCGTCCAGGAGGAGGCCCAGTGTGGGCACGGCAGACCTGCCCTTGCGCCCTTGCAGGGTGGTATGGCTGACGCCATGAGAGAGGCGCCACCTGGCCTTTCCTCTCGCCCCCAGAGTCCCAGAGGTTGTTCACTGGGAGCCGGGAAGCTGGGTCTGAGCCTGGCTCTGCCCTGGCAGCTGTGTGGGCTTGGAAGGACTCTTCCCAGTGTCCTCATCTCTAAAATGAAGGGTTTGGCATCAGCTCACAGAGGGATTGGAGAGCAAATGGCAGGAGACACCATAGAGACCGGACAGGTCCTCAGAATCAGGCTTCGACACCACCTCTGGTGCTGGCTTTCTGAGTGAACATTCCTGAAAGCGAAGCTGCTGCACGTGGTCCTGCAGTTTGTACATTGCACGATTCCAGGGACCTCCTGTCATGTACAGTGTAATGGCAGCCCCTCAGATTGTGCAGTGCGTAGCTCCTACACCTGTGCAGGACAGTCCTCTCTGCTGGAGTTCCCATTTCTCTGGGACTCCAGGTGGTTTGAGAATGGCTTTCCCAGACAGGTAAGACTCTCTCTCTCATGGCCAGAGATGAGGAAGGAAGAGCCCAGGAGGTGGGGCTGTTTATTGCATACAGTCAAAGAAATGCCAGATTCAACAAAGCACCACATGGTGGAACCCTAAATTTCTTCCCTGGTGCACAGCACTTCACAGTTTACACAATGCATCAACATCCAGGATATCATTGTGCTCCCCGCTCCCAATATTGTCCAAGAGGTTATATTAACCCCGTTTTACAGAGGAGAAAACTGAGGCTCAGAGTGGTGCATGACTTGCTTGAGGTCACACAGTAAGGAAGAAGCAGAACGTTTTCTCTCTGTGGTGTCTGGAGCTGGAACCTTGGCCCTACTCCCTACCCCCAGGCACAGGGTACAAGGAGAGAAGGTGTCTGGATGGGTGAGGGGGACCTCCCTCTGACCCCACGTTTGCCTGCAGCTCTGATACCTCTGGGGATATTGGGAAGTGTCCAATACACCTTCTCCAGCCTCCCGCTTGTGACTGGGGAATTCCTGGAGCTGGACCTCAACGTGAGTGCCTGGGCTTCAAGACGAGGGGAGGGGCCTCCTCCCCAAAGGCGGGTGCTAGGGAGGGCTCAGCAGAGGGGCTTCTGCTGCATGCCTGGGAAGCAGTGCTTGAAAGGAACCACTTTCTGATTAGACGAAGACCTTCTAGGAGCCATGTCAGAAAACGTAATCATAGCCAACACTTCCCATGCCTACTGTGTGCTAGGCACATTCTAGGTGCTTTATGTGGATTGACTCAGCCCACCCTCACAGCAGCCATATGAGGGAGGCACTCTTACTGAGGAAGATGAGGCACAGAAAGGTTAAAGCCCTTGCGCAAGGTCACACAGCTAATAAACATGGAGCTGGGGTCTGAACCCAGGCAATGGAGCTTCTAGCTACTAGAGCAGCCGCTGTGGGCTTGGGTTTGCTGGAGGAACGTATCTGGCCAGTGAGGTTCCAGTAAGCATTTAACAACCGGTTCTCCATGATGTAAAAAAATAAAAGTTCTATTTTATAGCATTTGCTGATTTCCATGGTATAAATATGGTACTTCCACCATGGGCAATTTCAACTGACTAACATGACGTCGCTGAACACAGAGCTGGGCAGAGACGCACGGAATCGGGTCTTGTGAACTAGTATGAGCTGGCTGCCTCAGCCCCGCTCTGGATCTGGCCCTGATTGTGCGTGGGGCACACACATGCGTCCTTTCCTGGGCTGCACGAACGTGGCTGTCTCCCCACTTGCTCCGTCAGGTACAGAAGTACAGGTGCACACCCATGCCCCGTGTGCATGCATGCCTGGAACATTCATAAACATACATCCACTGGTTACCTGCTGTGTGCCAGGCTCCGGGCTTGGTGCAGGAGGGACAGTGGCAAACAAGACAAAGTGTCCTGATGGATATTATAATCTTTTGGAGGGGACAGACCATAAAGAATCACTCAAGCAAATACATAGTTGTATGTCATGAGCGCTGTGATAGTGGACCCGCAGCTATCAGAGCCTAAGGCAGGGGGTATGCTATAAGCATGGAGCTCAAGGAGGGCTTCCTAAAGGAGGTGACACTAGGGCTGAGACCTGCCAGATGAGTGGGACCTAACATGAGAAGAGTGTGGAAGGGGGAACAGCCTGTGAGAAGAGCCCATGGTGGGGTGGGGAGGAGGGGGGTGGACTGGCAAGTCCCTGGTGGCTGTCCTGCAGAGGGAAGGTGAGGGCCAGAGTGGCTTCAGATGAGGCCGACAACGTCCCCTCGGGCAGATCACACTGTGCCCTGTGGGCCATGGAGAGGACTGTGGTCTTTAGAGAGTAGCTATGCCAACGTGCATTTTGCAGATGCATAAACATGCTAATTCATTATGGCAGGGCTAGGGTCGGAGAGAATCTGTGTCATATCATGGCTATAATTATAAGTGACCATAAAGCAGAAACTGCAGGAGGTTCCATTCCATCACCAACTGAAGACGAGTTGGGGGCCATAAATGAAAGAGCCACTGAGACCCAGTGGGTTTAATCAAGGAAGGCTGCCTGGAGGCAGGTGCAGGCCTCACTCCAGCCTTCAGCCTCCCTCTCCCCATTGTCTTTCCATGCCCCTCCCTATGACCCCTTTGCTCTTTTCCCCCCAGACGCTGGTTGGGGAGGCTGGAGGAGGCCTCGTCGACTATCCCCTGGGGCGGCCAGCTTCAGCTCCCAGGCCAAAGATGCCAGAGCTGCCCCCCATGGGTGACAACACCAACTCCCAGCTGGCCATTTCTGCCAACTTCCTGGGCTCAGTGCTGACTGTCCTGCAGAAGGAAAGGGCGCTGGACATCGACATCACTGACGGCATGGTGAGTCCGACTGCACCCAGGGGCTGAGGTGGGCTGGGCAGTAGAGAGCTGCCCATGGACCCTTCACGGGCCTCATGCCCTCAGGAATTTGCTGTAAAGTGAGAACTGCAGACAGTCCACCCCTCGACTCATCTCCAACTCACAGGAGGACATCAATTATGTTAGTATCTGCCAAAGCGTGGGGCTGGGGAGGATTTCAGGGGGTCCACAGACATGGCATTAAATGACATCAAATCACATGATGAGAAACATGCTCCCTATTCAATCATATTTAATCTTATTTTAATCCTTTTTAAAGAGCATAACATATATTCACATAGATTTTCCTCCATATAAGTGTTTAGAATCTCTTCATTTGGTGAACATCGATAGAAAAGTAACTAAAAGATACATTAGAAGAAAATGACACCCTTTGGTAGGCTCCAGAATCATTTTCTCTCCAAATTTTTTCTTTTGAAAAATTTCAAGCCTTTGGAAAAGTTGCAAAATAGTACAATTAATGCCCATATATCCTTCACTTAGATTTACAAGTTAATATTTTGCCACATTTGCTTCATATATATCCATCTATCCATCCACCCTGCTACCCACTCACCCATCCATCTACCCATCCATTCATCCATCCATCCATCTGTTATCTATCTATAATGTGTCCATCCATCTACCCTATCTGTTGTTGAACAATTTGAGTTTTTTGAGACACGACATTTCACTCCATAAACTTCACCGTGTATCTCCTAAGAACAAGGTGTTCTCCACAAAACCACAAATTATGTCAATCTTTGATTCCATTAAGAGGAAAGTCTTCATTTTCTCTCTTGCACTTTTAAGGGTCCTCTCTTTAAGAGAGAACAGAGCTCATGCCCAAAGCCTGCCGCCGGCAACGGTATCTGTGCAGAATGTAATGGCGTTGTTTCATTTTTGTTACATTTGGTTTTACAGTTGTCATCTCTTTATGTCACGTGGTTCTGGTTTTCCACTTTTTAGTATTTGAGGTCTTAAAAAGTACGTGAATTTAAAGAAGACACTAAGTCAATAACAGTACAGGTGGTTCAGGGAGAAGGTAGGAGTCATGAACTTAGTGGACAATGGGTTATGCAAATGGACTTGAGCATGCTCACCTTGTTTTGATAAAGAAATATGTTTTTACAGAAGGATTCAGGTCCTGCCTGCTCTTCCTTGCCTGTGGTGAGTTTAAGTGGTTGGCCCAGGACAATTAACCACAAGCCAGCTACTTAAGTCTCCGTGGTGACCGCTGCTGGACAGGCAGGGCCTCCCAAGGGGTCTTTAAGTGGGAGAAGATGCCCCGCTGGGTGTCTCAGAGCAGGCAGGAGTTTAACCACTATGTTAGCCACTCCTGTCTCGGCAGCCCCAGGACTCACATGGCCCATCTCGTCCCACAGTTTGAAGAGCTTCCTCCGCTCACCACGTCCACCCTGGGAGCCCTGATTCCCAAGGTACGTAAGGCGGGTGGGCCCCACTGTCTTCAGCCTCACTCTCGTCTAGCTGTTCTAGGAACCGGGTTGGAAGACGCTGAGCACTAGGGCATGCTGCCCTCACCCCCACCCCGCTTGGAAGTGCAGTGACGGGCCAAGGAGGCCAGACTCCCATGGTGGGGGCACAGAGGATTGAGGGGGGAAGATCCTGAGTTCTGGCAGTGCACCAGCCTGTGCAGGTCTCATCCTGGCCTGGCTACGCCCTCGCTGTGTGACTTTGGGCAAGAGTCTTAACATCTCTGAGCCTCAGTTTCATCACCTGTCAAAAGAGGATGCAAACACCTATCCCATGTTCAGGTTATTCAAGGAGGGGGAAGGAGATAATGAGTAAAGATGCCACCACGGGCCGGGCACACTCGGGTGCGGGGTAGCCTGGAGGGGAAGAGTAGCTCTTTGAAACAGACAGACATGGTTCAGCACCACGCCTTAGACAAAGGATTCATCTCTCCGAGCCTCAGTTTTCTCATCTGGAAAACGGGTAACAATCTCACCGCAAAGGATAGCAGTGGACCTAGAATCTGAACCCAGGTGAAGAGCAGGCATTTGGTAAATGTTAACTATTATCGTTTATTGTTGATAGTTACAAATTTTTTTTTTAAGAGCAAATGTGCTCTTGTCCTATTAGCGGCCATATACAGTTGGGACAAAGGCCTTTCTCACCCCAGGGCTGGTCCCATCTCTGGTTCTGGCCTGTATGTAACCTTGCAGCTGGCCCATGTGAAGGTGGCTGTCATTGACAGCTGTCTTGGACATTTTTCATTTCTTTTCTGCCTGACCCTCCTCTAGGTCTCAGTGGAATTCAGAGGATCTAGTGGGTGGAGACGAAACTCAACATGTGGTCACTGGCGCCCTCATGTGGCTATCTAGCATAATAACAGAGGCAGCTCCAGCAAGACCCCTCCGTAGACTGGACGTTTTATTTATTGCACCACTTTCTATGTGCACTGCGCTTTACAGCTTATAAAATGTTTTTTAAGAATCCACTATTTCGTGTGATTCTAATCATCCCCCCCATCCATGGGAGTAGAGGAGACAAGCATCCCATTTTGCAGATGAGGACACAGAGGCTCAGAGAGGTCACACACGGAGGCAGTGGCAGAGCTGGGGTAGAAGAGGGACTCAGGCCTTAGTGGCACTGGGTCTGCAGCAGGAGGGATTCAGGCTAGACACAGAGGGACGCATGCTGGAGACCCAGGCTGGGGTGGAGTCACCAGGAGAGGTGACTTCTTTCTGTTCCTTTTAAAAGTAACTTTGTGGGTTTGCCCATATATTTATGCTCGTTTAACATATTTAAGAATATTCTTTAAAGTATATTTTTTCGTGTAAATCGGTTATTTAGTAAATAGGGCAAACTGGTCATTTTGTGAATTGTTGTTTAGTAAATTAGCTTTCAGGGAACCAGTCTGCAGCAAATCTCCAGCAAATGCAGGCGGGTGGGGCAGCTGTGCCTCGCTCAGGGACCTCCCCGTGGAGTTTTCACCCCAGGAAGGGTGTCTGGAGGCAGTGGGAGGGGAGCAAAGGGCCCGGGCTGTGAGTGAGTCAGACCTGGCCTTGAACAGTCTGCCTGGCATTTCCCTCTGAGCCTCAGTTTTCTCATCTGTAACATGGGGAAAAAATACCCCTTGGAGTTTTGTGATGATTGAATGAAACTAAGAAACGTCCATTTAGCACCTGGCCTACCACCCCCAGGAGACCCCACTCTGCTCAGTACGAAGTTTTGAGCATTTCCGCATGTCAGGCATTGAATTGTGCTGGCATTATCACATGTAATTCTCACAATAACCCTATGTGAGAGGCTTGGGGAGGGCAGCTCCTTGCCCAAATCCCACAGCAGGTGGGTGGGTGGCTTTGCCTGCGGTTGGTAGACCTCATGCAATGTGGTTGGATCTGAAGGTACCCAGTGTGAGACCCCCTGGGCACCCTGCACTGCCAAGGGCCCTGCCCACCTGGCCTGGTGCCCGCCCACAGGTGTTCCAGCAGTACCCCGAGTCTCGCCCACTCACCATCAGGATCCAGGTGCCCAACCCACCGTCCGTGACACTGCAGAAGGACAAGGCGCTGGTGAAGGTGTTCGCCACCGCCGAGATCATGGTCTCCCAGCCCAACGACGTCGAGACCACCATTTGCCTCATTGACGTGGTGAGTGTCTGGAGGTGCAGGCGGCCCCCTGCAGACAGCGTCCGCAGACCCCTTCAAAGCCCCACCGTCCCCACCATCACGACTGTGAGCCCAGCTTTGGGGCTGGAGGATCTGGTTCAAATCCAGCCTTTACTGCTTCTAGCTGCGAGACCTTGGGCAAGTCACTCCCCATCTCTGGCCCTATTTCCTCCTCTAGCACGAGGGCATGGCCGCAGGTCATTGATACGATGCCCAGAGCAGTACCTGATGTACCATAAAGGCTCCAAAGTGCTGGCCATCGTTATTCCCACGGGTGGCCTTGGCCATTCATTCCGCATCACTTCCTGAGCACCTGCCATGCCTACGCTTTCTACTAGATGTGGGGAAAGGGGAAACAAGATAGATGGCACCTACTCTCTTGTCCCTGGTTCCTAATAGGGCACAGATACAAATACGTCGATTCCCACATTGTTTCACAGAAAGGAATCCTGTCCTCTTAAAAGGCAAATCATGTTACTCTCCTGCTTTTCTGCAATCCTGAACTAAAAGCCAGTCTCCTAACAAAGTCCTTCAAGATCATTCTCTGGTCACTTTTCAGCTCCTCGATGATCCTCCTAGATATCAAGCATGGGCCAACCTCAGGACCTTTGCGCATGCTGTTCCCTGTGCCTGCAATGCTCTTCCCCCAGATAGCTACATGGTTTGCTCTCTTCCTTCGGGTTTCTGCTCAAATGTGACCTTCTCAGAGAGACCTTTCTAGCTCACCTGTCTAAAATGTCCCCACCCCTCCCATCTCTCTCTCCTCCTTTCTCTCCCTTGATTTACTTTGCTTGTAACCTTAACTTGACATTATTATTATTACTTTTTTTTGAGACAGAGTCTCACTCTGTCACCCGGGCTAGAGTGCCATGGCATCAGCCTAGCTCACAGCAACCTCAAACTCCTGGGTTCAAGCAATCCTGCCTCAGCCTCCCGAGTAGCTGGGACTACAGGCATGCGCCATCACACCCAGTTTTGGGCACTGTCAGATAAGAGACTGAAAGTGTCGATTCTCACCCAGGAGTGGGAACGGCTGTCTGCCATCTGTTCCCTACTGATCAGCCTCTACTATGCACATATTTTCCATCAAAAGCCCAAACATTTGTTTGAGCCAGCTCAGAACCCTGCCACAACCCCCACCCCCAGGGACGCAGCCCTGACTCCCACCCCCAGCTCTGCCTGGTCTGGCCCGACCACTCCAGCTTCACTAACCCTCTCCCCTCCTTGCCTTCTGGCCCCCTCTCCATCCCACTAATGCCAACCTCTTTCCTGCCTCAGGGCCTTTGCACATTCCCTCCCTGCTGTCTGGATTACTTCCCCACCCTCTTTTTCATCTGGCCAGATCCTGCACACCCTTCTGTCCTCAGTCCAAACACCCTCTCCTCAGGACGATGCCCATACCAGACTAGATCCCTGTCACATGCATCCCGAGTCCCCAGGCCTTCTCCATCATAACACCACCTGGGTGGCAGGGAAGCAAGGAGGGATTTTCCTACAAGTCTTCTACTTGGAGAGTCTGGGCCTTTACTTCCCTCTCCCAGGGGACGGGGCAGTTGTGATTGACAGCAATGACGCCCAGTCCCATCTGCAGTGGCTCATCTAAAGCAAGTTCCATAGGCTGCAAGCTGCCCCGCCCCCTCGGAGCCATCGTAGAGAAACTTGGTAAACAGCCAGTGCCAATCACGGGGATCCTGTCACATTTGTCTTTCTGAAAAATGTTCAATCCGCCCTTACTGTGATTTTCTTGCGACCAATAATGAATGCTGGCACTTTATTCCTCTGAACTCCTTCCTTCCAGAGTGGGGGAGCCCATTCTACGGTGAGCGTTCCTGGGAGTCACACGCTTATAAAGGGAGGTTTGACCCAGGCCTTAGGGAACAACCCGCTGCTATGCTCGGGCTTAATGACGCTTAGCACACAGTGAACCCTCAGCAGGCGACGCCGACACTTGACGGCAGTGGCGTCTCGTTCTTCTCCCCCTTTCCCTCCAGGACACAGAACTGCTGGCCTCATTTTCTGTGGAAGCCGACAAGCTCATGATTGACGCCAAGCTGGACAAGTAAGGGCGCTGCTGCCAACCCCCAGGGCAGCCATGAGGGCAGGATTAGAGGTTTCCTGTGTGGCTGGCAGGGCTGGGTACGCCCAAGAGGCTGCAAAGACGAAAATGGCCTGTGCTGGCCAAGACCACGGTCACAGACCAGGCAGGGTGGGTGAAGCCATGACTTTATCAGAAAGAACCCACTGCCAACAACAACAACATCAGTAATAATAGTAGCATCGGTGATGCTGGTGCACCAGGCTCTGCTCTGGCTAGTTTATATTATCGTGTTTCTCCCGCCCAGTGGTCCCCGTGGAAGTCAGGGCTATTAACTCACCTTTTTAAGGAGATGAAAGAAAACTAGGGCCTAGAGCAGTGGATTTACTTACTCAGGGCCACACAGGGGCTGTGGGCCAGCCCAGGTCTGCGTGACCTGCTGTGTTGGATGTCTACACCCACGAGCTTTGGAGAGAAGCAATGCTGTGCCCACTAACTGGCTGTGCGACCTTGGCCAAGTGACTTCACCACTGAGCCTCAGTTTTCTCATCTGAAAATGGGGATTATAGTCCCCGCTTCATAGGATTGGTAAAAATAATAACTACTGTTTATCAGATGCTTTCTATGTGCCAGGCATTGAGCGAAGTCCTGGATGTATCTTCATTTAATTCTTGACGTCGGCCTATGGAAATAAGTACTGTTATTGTTTCTCTTTCAAGATTAAACGAGATCATATGTACAGTTTTTAGCATGTGCCTAGGTCATTGTAAGTTTTTCTTTTACAACCAATATTTATTAAGCCCAACAAGGGGAGTTATTCATAATATGCTACGAATCAGAGCCACCCAGGAGGTCCCCAGGGGTGATGTTCCACCTGCAGCCCAGATGGGGAGCAGGCGCCAGCCGCGAGAAGAGCTGGGGAAAACATGTCCCGCCCGAGTGGAGCGTCTTTGCTGAGAAGGCTCCTTTGTGTCCCTCCAGCTGGACACTGAGCTGATCCTTATGGGCGTTCCCACGTGGTTTTCCGCCACGGGCGAGCGTGGTCTGGCCGCTCTCAGGGAGGGCTGTCAGTTGCGGGTGAGATTCAGGTGCAGCGGGGCTGAGGCCTTCACAGTGCACGGCGAGACCTTGAACCCAGGCCTCAGGCCTCCCTTCTCAGAACAGCACAGCAGCCAGGAGTTGGGTTCAGAGCGTGAGGCCTGGGCTCTCCCGTGCCAGGTCAGTGGCCGCGGTGAGCGACTCCGGAGCCTCAGGCTCCCTCTCCACTGGATTGCTGTAGGGATCACACGAGGGGTGACAGTCACTCACGCATGCGTGGCACGGGCTATGCAGCGGGCCAGTTCTGTGCGCAGCACACAAATACCTCATGTAGTCCTGGCAGCCACCCACTGTGCAGATGGGGAAACCGAGCCCTAGAGAGTGAAGTCCTTTGGCTAAGGTCACACAGCCAGTGGATTTAAGCCTTACCCATATGGTACATAAAGCTCTTAGCATCGTTTCTGGTAGACAGTTAGTGCTCAGTGCGTGAGAACCAGGCTTGTTCCTTAACCCCACCTGGATCGGGAGTCTGCGAGGGTGTTGGGGGACCGGCCTGTGACAGTCTGTTGCAATGCAAGCGCCATATGATTCTCAGGCCATCGCTGCTTCTGATGGGCTGTTTTCTTCACCTGCAGGACGAACCTCAACCTCAGAACCTCAAACGTGGGCAACTTTGATGTGAGTCCCCTGCTCCAGCAATCCCGTGGGGCTGGCTGGGCCTGGGGAGGCTGGGAGTCCCAAAGGGCTGGCATCAGTGCAGCCAGGCCTCACTTTGCAGAGGGACAGATGGAGAAACTGAGGCCCACAAAGCAAGTGAGGGGCAGAGTAGAGACAGCGCCTTCTGCCCTGCCTGTGGTGCGGCCTCATTTTAGCTGGCTGTGCCTCGGGGGGCCCCTGGGCCCAAATTGCCCCCCTACAGGGTGAGGAGGTTGTTGGGCAGCCATGTCCCGTAGGGCCCCTTGCCCTGGAGCTACGAGCCCACTGACTCCTGTGTGACCTTGAGCAATACCAGCCTACTTTAAGCTTCAGTTTCCTTGTCTGTAAAACAAGTCTGGATTCGTTTCCAACCTCCTTTCTGACCCCTGCATTCTAGAACTCTGCTTTTCTAAGGACCACGAGTCTGAGATGCTTGCATTCTAGAATTTGGCCCTGTTTCATCTCTGTGTTTTTTCTTGGGTCCCCCACACCACCTAAGGCTTCAGAAATACTTTTTATAATTTTTTAAAAATAAATTAACAACTAAACAGATGTTTGCTTTCTGGGATGAGCTTGGGTGAGATTTCTGCATATGCAGAGAAATTCAAACCCGTTCATTGTATTGCTTGTTTTTTGTTTTTGTTTTTGTTTTTGTTTTTGTTTTTTGCTTTGCTTTTCTAATCCAAAAAACTGCAGCCTGTAAAGTTGGTATCACCAGGTTCATTTTATAGGGAGAAAATGCCCCAGTCTTCATAGCCGGTTAGGGAGGAGTTGGGATCAGAACTGAAATCTCCAGGCTCCGAGTGGAGAAAGTGGCTGACACTTAGTGTGAAATTATGCATATTTGTGGGGCTGCAGAGATGTGTATTAGCCACTAAACGAAGCTGGGAAGTGAGTGCGGTTCCCCCCGCCAACCACCATGTGGATCTAACGGCAGGTGTTCTACATGTAGGAGCTTTCATTGGTTTTATAGCCACCCTGTGAGGGAAGGGTTATTCACCCCCACTTTCAGATGTGGAGCCAAGGCTTAGAGAACTTAAGGGAGGTGATATATGAAGACTTGAGGCCAAGCATTTGACGAGGATCTGCCCATAATCCTCACCGCATCCTTGCAAGCTGGGTTTACTGACCCATTTTACAGCCGAGGAAGCTGAGAGTTGCAAAGTAAAGGAACCTGCCTAGAGGTCCACAGAGACTGAGCTAGGACGGGATCCTGGAGTGTTGGCGACAGGGCCCAAGAGCCTTCCATGACACCATCATGCCATCAAGGCAGACCACCCTGGACCCTGTGCTCTGTGCTTTCCAGGGGAGGAATGAGGCCTCCCTCAGTCCTTGCCTCACAGGGGCCTTGGACCAGTGCTTGCCCCGCTGGGGGCCTCAGCCTCCGCATCTCTGCAATGGGCAGGTGGGCAAGGTGCACCCAGGGGCTGTCAGCTGAGTGGTTCAGAGGTTCCAGGTGCTCTGATTACTGGAACCCTGAGACTTTCCCAGAGCAGCTCTGCGTCTTCATCTTGGGCCCTGGGGCCCTTCAGAGCTGAGCAATCCCCCCCCCCCCCGACCCCGGCTGGGCTCAGCCTTCATTCTTCCCCTGCAGGTCGGCCTCATGGAGATGCTGGTGGGGAAGATTTTCGACCTGGCATTTATGCCCGCGATGAACGGTGAGTGCAGGTGCCCGCATCTCTCCTCGGGCACGTGGTTTGGGGACTGGGAGCTGCCGGTTTGTTGGGCGTGTTGGACGCACAGCCGTACCACCTCCATAGTATTTCTGACAACTCCATTGGAAGCTTATTTACGCCTCCGAATGCAAATGTTGCTCCCAAGGGTCCATCAGCTTTTTTATTTTCTTCTTTCTTGTTTGAATGATTGTTTTGTTTTTCTGATTATCTATGAAAATTGTAATTATATATGAAAATTTTATGTGTGCAAATTTTAGAAAGTACAATTTTTTTAAAAATCTCACCTCCCAGAGGCAATTAATCTCAACATCTAGATATTAATACATTTCCTTCTAAACTCTTTTTTCTCCATTTTTTTTATTATGGTGAAGATATTTTCTGACTAATACACATGAATAACTTCTGGAAAAAAATTCAACCAATGCAGATGAAGCCAAAGTTGCCCTCCCCAACACCCCACCCTCCTAACCCAGAGCCCACCCCCCTTGCAGCCACACCCAGTTAGGGTTTCTTGCCCAACTTCATAAATAGAACAGGCTGAGCATGCTTTATTCTCCGGTGGCGTCTCAGGAATGTGATCGGGAAGGCTGCTTGTGGAACCGTGGGGGTCACGGGGGGCTGGCGCAGCTGCTCGAGTGGCTGGGGACCCACTGTGTTTGGGAACCTCAGCCCCAGCCTCTCTGTCCCACCCTTGCTAGCTATAAGAGAGGGCAGGGAGGGCTTGCACGTCCCGCTGATGTCGCCAGAGGAGGCTGAGTCTCAAGGACCAGGAAAGTGCGGGTTCCCCCGTGAGAGAGGATGGGGTCCAAGGTCAGAGCCGGGTTGGCCTAACCTGGGAGGCAGGAGATGGAGACTCAGTCACTGAGGGGTAGTGTGAACTCGGGGGCAAGCCGTTTAATCTCACTGAAATGCAATTCACCATCTTCAAATGACAGATTGGACTAGATCCATGATTCCCAAAGTAGGTTCCATAAAACATAGTCCCATAAAATGCCCCGAGAAAAGGGTTCCCTGGCCAAGCAAGTTTGGGAAGTGCTGACTATATTCCTGTAGGCTAGATTCACAATGTGCTTAGCTCTCTGAAAAGTCCTGCAGAGCCAGGAAGCCTGTTTAGCTTCACTTAAGCCACTCACCCTATCCTTCTTACCCCCTTCTTCCTTTCCTCTCTTTCCTCCTGCTTTCTTTCTAGAACATTACTTAGCAGGTCCGCTTAGGCTCTGGCAACCTGAGAACCAGCAGCACACCCATGGCAGTCGTTTGCTGGGGCTCTGTGTGAAGCTTTCCATTCCTTCGTTCTGCAAACACTGGTCCCCTCCTCTGTCCCGGCCAAGGGCTGGGTGGTGCTGGGGACACAGTCCTCGTCTGCAAGGACCTCACAGTGTGGAAGGGGCGACAGACACAGAAGCAGAGAATTCGTATTTTGTGACTTATCTAGCAGAGTTCAGGGATGGGTGGGGTGTGGCAGGAGCCCAGAGTTGCTTGGCCTGTGGTCCAGGAAGCCTCGCCGAGAGGTGACATCTGAACAGAGTCTCGGGAAGGCTCAGAACTCACGAGGGAGGCCAGGGTGAGGGAGCGTGCTCCAGGCAGGATGAACTGCAAGGACAAAGGCCGAGAGGCATAAGAGAAATTGCCAGTCTTCTTGCAAATACTGGTGGCTTCTAGGGAGACTAACGCCACTGACCATGCCTGACTGCCTTTTGTCTGTTTCACAGCTGTGCTGGGTTCTGGCGTCCCTCTCCCCAAAATTCTCAACATCGACTTCAGCAATGCAGACGTCGACGTGTTGGAGGTAAAAGGGGAGACCGGGCTCTGTTCTGCTTCCCTCCCTGCCCTTTGCTCCTTAACTTTGGCCACTGCAAACTGTCAGGCCAGGAATTGGGAAGAGGAAGAGAAGGGGAGGGAAAAGGAGGGAACAGAGAACTCTTCCTTCAGAGTATGGGCCTGAGGGAACAAGGAGCAAAGCTGCTACGAATCCTAAAAGGAAACTCTCACGTCCACAGTCTCATTTAGTCCTCACCACAAACACCATTGCTCCCATCTCACAGATGGGAAAACTGAGGCTCAGAGTGGTGAGGGCCTTGCCCAAAGTGGAAGTGTGATGTAGTTCATTGGAAAAACTTTTACTGTGTGCCAGACACTGTGCAAGGGGCCCTTGCAAAACTCTCCCAGCCCAGTGGGGAGATGGACCTGGGGGTAAATATTCCTGAAGTAATTGACTAATTATAATCATGACAGGTGCCTTGAAGTTCAAATGCAGGAGCTCTTGTTTCCACTATAAAAACCACCTGTGCTCAGTATCTGAAATTTGGAAAATACAGAAAAGATTAAACCAACACATGTGCATCCTCCTATACGTGTGTGTGTGTCACCCAGAAATTGCCCCTTAGAACATCTGGCTGCTTTTCATTCCAATCTTTCTGGAGTTTTATTTTTAAACATGGCTTTGCACAGGGAGTCGGTAGAGCATCGGGGTTAAAGAACGACGGCTTGGAGCCCAGTAGCCTGAGTTCAAATCCTGACCCAGCCGATTTCCAGCTGGGTGATCCTGAGCAAACTGCTTAACTTCTCTGAGCCTCAGTTTTCTCCTCTAAGGGACTAGTCAAAGTACTTACCCCTAGGGCTGCTTTTAGGATAAAATGAGATTATGTGTGCAAAGCTCCTTGCATAGTCCTTGGCACATATTAAGCATTCTGGAAGCATCCACCATTATCAGTAGCATCATTATAATAAAGGGTGCTGCAGTGAACATCTTGGTACACAAAACGGTTTCTGGATTCAGGATTTAGTTCCTTGGAACATACTCCCAACAGTGAATGAAGGGCCTTTGCGCCAGATCGACAATTTCCTTTCCAAATGGCTGTGCCCATTTGCGCTGCCATCAGCAGTGTGTGGGGACCCACCTGTTCACACTCACGCTAGGCTTGGACCTTAACCCAGGGACCACCCCACACCATGTTAGGGGAGCAGTCAAGGGGGGTGTACAGTGACCCTGGATGGACAGTGTGAGCAGGGATCAGATGCAGGCTCTGGGACAGTCCCCAGGGGTGCCTGTCCCGGTTCCATCTCTTGAGCTCCTGTGGGACCTCAATATTGCTCCAAGCCTCAGTTTCCTCATCTGAAAATGGAGAACAACAATACCCACCTTTACAGTTCGTGGTGAGAAATTAAATGAGATACAGCATTTTATTGTTAAGTATTAGAATTCGCTTACACAAAGGGGTCAGTAAACACGAACAGAATAGGCACAAATTTATCATCTTCATCATTTCTGCTATTTACTGAGCATGTTCAGTGCCCCACGCACTGTTTTACATGGGTTTAGCCTCAGCACAGTCCTGGTTGCCGACTGTCCTCACATAGTAGGTGAAGGGCCTGAGTGTCAGCGAGGGTGAGCCACTTGCTCAAGGTCACCCGGCCTGGGAGAGGCAGAGTTTGCACCAAAATAACCAGTGGCCTTCAATGGGGCTGTCCTGCAGCCCCCTCCCTCAGGGCCTCTTTGAAATTGGTGGAGATGAATTTTACTTTCCTAAAGTATTTTCATATCAAAATACATATTATTTTATTATAAATGACTTATGTTTTACTTCTCCCTTATATTTCCATAAGGGGATTATACTGACTTTAAAATACATGTATAAGCAGGTCATACAACCTATGAACTTTATTTCAGAATAATGAAGGAGGTAAGACAAATGCCTGTAATGAAATGTGAAATGGGTGTTGGGTTTGAAGGGTTTAAAGAAAACCTCAGCCCCATGCCTGGCCTTGTAGGCCCTCTGTAAATTATATGGATGTAGCCCCTTAAGTTTTTATTTTGAAATCATTTTAGACTTACAGAAAAGTTGCAAAAACGGTGCAGAGAGTTCCAAAATACTTTTTTCCCCAGCTTCCCTGTAATGTTAGCATCTTACTATGACCCAAAACCAGGAAATTAACACCGATGCAAAACTGTTAACTAATCTACAGATTTTAGCCTGCGGTTTCCAGTTATCCTTCGTCTGGTGCAGGATTCAGCCCAGAATCCATCTTGCATTTTGTTCTCACGTCTCTTTAGAGTCCTCCAATCTGGGACACGTCCTCACCTCTTCCTTTTGTTCCATGACCTTGATGTTTCTGACGAGTCTGGCCTGTTTTGTGCAATGTGCCTCAATTTGTATTTGACTGATGTTTTCTCATGACTGGATCAAGACTGAATTTTTGGCAAGAACCACAGAAATGATGCTGTGCCCTTCTCAGTATCTCACTTATTCCTGGAGGTGTTCACTTCGGTCAGTTGGTTAAGGCGCTTCCTGCCAGCTTTCCTCACTGTAAAATGACTGTTTTTCCCTTTGTAACTAATGAATATCTTGTGGGGTACTGCTTTGAGACTACGCAAATATCCTGTTTCTCGGGGTTTTTGGCTTCCATTAATGGTTTTGCCTGAGACGGTTATTACTGTGCTGCTAGTCTAATGGTGATAATTTATTTCTGTAATTCCTTTTTCATTTATTAGTTGGAATTCTACCGTAAGGAAGAGTTGTCCCTTCGCCATTTATTTATTTATTCTTTCAATTATTTATTTATGTCACTATTGACTCATGAATATTTATTTTGTTCTATAGGCTGTAATCTCTTACTTTTATTATTTAATTTGTTGAAGATTTTTTTTTTTTTTAATTACGAAAACTGGATTTTGGAAGACTGTGGGGAAGGGCTCAGGCTCACTTCTCTTACTTTGGGAAGAAGGAGACAAGTGGTAGGGAAGGAAGTGTCTTGCCCAAGGTCCTCTTTTCAGGGCAGGATCATTATGGGGCCAGGGGATCCTCAGGCCATGTGACCCCTCATTGCTGTTCACAGTTATGCTTCCTGGAAATGTGATGCTCTGATCCAAAGGCAGGTGAGTGTCTGGCCAAGGCGTAGCCAGTGCCACGCCACCCACTCATGGGCTCTCTGTTCTGCCCTCCAAGGACCTTCTGGTGCTGAGCACATGAGGGACAGAGGCAGAGACGCTGCTCCAGCTGAAGAAGCCAGAACCAGCTCCCGGAAGGCTTGGCCTGAATACTGTCTCCCCGCTCCAAGTCCCTTCAGCCATCACAACAGGTCCCTCCCCAGCCCCTCTCCCACTTGCCCCCACCCCAGAAAGGATCCGACCACTTCCCCGTTGGCAAACAATCCCATCTACCTATGGTCAGCCCCTGTCAGGGGAGGGAAGTCATCTTGGGCACCGAGGTCTTGCAGACCCCAAGCTGACACCATGCTGCGTACTTTATACTTTCAATAAAAGATTCCACTTCTCCTGCAATTGGGGCGCGTCTCCGTTAAGGACCCTCCCTCAGGGTCTGGGTGTTTTCTTCCCTTCTTGGCTGTGCCTGGGCACCTGGCAGTTGTAGCTACAACTGGCTAGAGGACGGTCCCTCTGCTGGACATGGAGGGAAACAGCCAGTCTCTTCATATTAAAAACAATCACACGCATTCGAGAGAGAGGTTCCCCGGCAACAGGACGGCTTTGCACATCACTAATCTCAACTTCGGCATCAAGAGGTCATTAAAGAGCAAGAATTTTGGAGTAGGCGGAGGTTCAAATCTCAACTCTGTCACTTGGTTATGTGATTCGACGAGTAGCCTTTCCGAACCTCAGTTTTCCCATCTGTAAAATGGACAATGATAACAATAATTACACTCAAAGGTGAATGGAAAGATATTAAATAAGATCATCTTTACTGAGGTGCTTAGCACTGAGTCTGGCACACAGTAAGCGCTCAATATGTGCTCACTATAGTGAGTAACAGAGTCAGCTAATTCCTAAAGTGTGAGCCTTTGGAACCCCAACTGAGGTCAAGGACGGGCACTTGGCCTGTCCCTTGATCAAGACAGTGCCCGGGGCCCCTCCCAGAGCAAAGGCAGGCCACGTCTATGCAGAGTCACAAGGCACAGACAGGGCAGTTTTAGGAGTTATTTGATCTCAGCTTCTAGCCTTGAGGGTGTGCAGAAATATTTAAATTCCTTTCACACAATTAAGATTCTTTTCCTGCTTTTTTTTTTTCATGTCTTGTTTGTTTTCATTTATGTAAATAGCAGGCAGCTAAACTATTGGCTTGTCTGGTTCAAAATTAGGTTCCTGGCTGCATCATTCATCCATTCATTCATTCATTGCCTGCCTGTCCATATTTTAGGCACTGGGAACTCTCCACTTGACAAGGGACACGGGGCTTCTGTCCTGGCGGAGCTTAGATTCATTCTAGTCCACAAGACAGAAAGCAAACAATAATAAGTAAATAAATAAACATATTTTGAGATTGTCTTGAGGGCTGTAAAGGGAATAGACTGGGACATACATATTAGGGAGGGAAGGGGGAGAGGCGGGAGGCACCACTGGGCGGTCAGGGGAGGCCTCTCTGAGGAGGGGACACGTCATCAGAGACCCCTCTGGGGGCCTTCACAGTCCATCACCCTTCCTCTCCCCAGGGCCCCGGGGGCGGGCGCGGTCCCCTGGTCTCCTTGGTAACGCCGATACCCGAGCCTCTGGGAGGAGGGAGGGACTCGGAAATAAGTAGGGCGGGACTTCCTGTCCAACCTGCCCCGGGAAGGGCTAAAGGGGAGGAAGTCCCGCCTTCAAGAGCGGTGCTCGGCGAGGGGGCCATTCAGTCCCTGTCATGGCTGCACGTTGTCTCCTTCCTTTTTAGAACCATCTCCTATAAATGAATTCATCCATTTGTTTCCATCTCTGCTCCTCCCTGGCCCCGCTCCCATCATCTCTCCCCTGGACCGCTGCTCCAGCCTCCTCAGTGACCCCCTCTCCTAGTCTTGCCGCTGCTGTCCATTCTCCAGTCGCGGTAAAAGAGTTCGATTATTAAAACTGCAAATCCAGTCACCTCCGGCCCATGTTCCCCTTCCGTGAGTCAATGCTGCCGACTCCGGAGAGGGGCCTCAACACCTGGCCTGGTGGTTCAGGCCTCGGACCGCCCCCCCCCCCGTTTCCTCCTGCTGCTCCTGTCAATACGGATCAAACCGTCACTGCATCCTGAGTGGACAATGACAAAACCAAATAAATGGTTATTTCCAATCTAAAGACAAGTAGAGCCTCTACTAAGCATTTCCACCATGCCAGCAGCATTGGGATTAACAGGGCAGCAGAAGAGGTCTTGGGAGGTCTTTATTCAGAGGCTCTCTTGGCTCAGAGTGTCCCTCACACAGGTGAGGGCCACACTCAAGGGAAGGCCTCAAATGCAGCGCCTGGCTGCAATCCCCAGAGTGCTTAAATGGGTTGTTTTGCTGCCCTTTAGGAATTTCTTTCTTTATATAAAAAAATCAATTTCTGTGATTTTTTTTTTTTTTGAGACAACGTCTCACTCTGTTGCCCAGGCTAGAGTACAGTGGCATCATCATAGCTCATAGCAACCTCAAACTCCTGGGCTTAAGCGATCCTCCTGCCTCAGCCTCCCTAGCAGCTGGGACTACAGGTTCCACCACAACCAGCTATTTTTTCTGTTTTTTGTAGAGACGGGTTCTTGCTCTTGCTCAGGCTGGTCTTGAACTCCTGGCCTCAAGCGCTCCTCCCACCTCATCCTCCCAAAGTGCTAGTATTAGCAGCAATGAGCCACCGTGCCTGCCCAATTTCTATAAGTTTTAAAAGAAAATAAAGATTTGCAAAAAAGAGAAAAAAAGAAATTAACATCACCGTCTGAAAGAAGGACAAATACAGAAGCTGGCAATGCCTGGGCTTGATGAAAACAAGCCAGACAGTTGCCTTGGGGAGTTGCAGGGGCTCAGCTCTAAGGAGCCCTTGTTCTGAGCCCGAGCTGATTCTCCAGGTCCTGCCTCCCTCCCTGTCCCACCTGCATGCTGACATCTCACCTGTTGGCCTGTGCCACCCATCTGCCCCTCTGGGGAATTCATCCTCCCTCCACCTGCTCTCATTCCTCAGCCACATTTGCCACCATGCCCCCTCCAAGTCACTAGGACCATTCAAACTATTTCATTGTCATGGTCCTGGTTTCCGGACCTGAAAAGTCTCCCACCTTCTGTCCCTGCCCAGATCTGCCCTGTCCTGGGCCACAGATCTGATTGTTCATCCCGCGATCATTTACTGATTATTTACTTACTACGTGCCATGGATGAGTAAGACAGCCTCCTTTCCCCTCTGTCTTTTGAATTCAGGCAATTCTACTGTTTGGGGGCAAGGTTTGGGCTTGGGCTATGAGTCCTGGGGCCTGACCCCCAACAGGCACTGACCTCTGGGATTCTGTGGTCTCTCCAGAGCACTGCCAGGGAACCAGGTGCAGGTTCCAATGCTCCTCCCCAGACTTGGGAAACCCCCAAGTTGTTGTGATCTCATTTGACTCTCATCTGGGAACTGCAAGGCCAAGCAGAGATTGGGATTCTCATCTCACAGATGGGGGAACTGAGGCACGGGGAGGGTGTGACTTGCCAGAGCTACCTGGTGAGGAAAGGGCAGCGTTGGGATGACAGTCTTGGCCTCTGGCTCTCCCCTGTGGGGCCCTTTGCAGTAATCACAACAGCAACAATGGATTGAGCCTACTTGGTGCCCAGCATAGCGATAAGCTCTTGGCATGGGATTCATTCAGCTGCCACAACAGCCTTCTGAAGCGGGTGCAACCATTAACTCCACCTTTTAGATGAGGAAACTGAGGCTCAGAGAGGCATCTTGAGGTCACCCAGTGCATGATGAGCAGAGATAAGATTCGAACGCTGGTTGCCTGACATCAGACCGCCTGACCCTAAACCCAGCCAAAGGTGGGGTCTTGGAAACTGACCAGAGGAGGTGGGCGTGAGGGTGGGAATCGGCTGTCCACATCATGCCAGCAGTGTTCAAACTGACCCCTCTCCTCAAATGCGGGATTCTGGGCCACCCCATAGGAAAACAGATGAGTGTGGGCCTGCCAGGGTGCAGGCAGGTGGGGCTCAGAAGTCCTGCCCCTCAGGACCCTTTCACCGCCAGGATTGCCCCTAATTAATGAGGATAATAATTATTAATGAGGGTAATAATGGCAACCATGGTAATAATGCTTTATTAATAAAAGATGTAAAGGCTGGGCATGGTGGCTCACGCCTGTAATCCTAGCATTCTGGGAGGCCGAGGCGGGTGGATCGCTCAAGGTCAGGAGTTCAAAACCAGCCTGAGCAAGAGCAAGACCCCCATCTCTACTAAAAATAGAAAGAAATTAATTGGACAACTAAAAATATATAGAAAAAAATAGCCGGGCATGGTGGCTCATGCCTGTAGTCCTAGCTACTCGGGAGGCTGAGGCAGAAGGATCGCTTGAGCCCAGGAGTTTGAGGTTGCTGTGAGCTAGGCTGATGCCACAGCACTCTAGCCTGGGCAACAGAGTGAGACTGTCTCAAAAAAGAAGATGTAAAGTATTATCATGACAACTGCTAAGATTATCTGAGTACTTGCCATGTGCTGGACGCCATATGGCCAAGCCCTTTATGTCCTTATTTTTTTACTTCCTTATTCCTGTCCCCATTTTACAGATGAGAAATTGAGGCTTAGTCAACTTAGCTAACTACTCCAAGAACACTGATAATAAATGGAAGACACAGGATTTTAACACAGAGCTCACAGTCGCATGGCCAAACAACGTTGTGAATCCAGTGGATTGGAGCAGGGATTCAAGAAAATGTCCATGTGTTTGAATATATTATAGGATTATTTAAGCAAACCCATTTCTAGAGTTTCAGCATTTCTATGTTCCCTTTTCCAAGAACCTTCTTTTCAAGAGTGGGTTCTCCTTCCCACCTTCCCTTCCATAAACATTCTTTCTCCTTCTTTATGGAAGAAAGACATTCCTGTCTTTGTCCCCAGCACTTACTTAAGTGCATCGCCTGGGAGCTCGACCTCCAGGGTGCTGAACAAGGCACTGTGAGTGATCCTGACATCTGCGAAGCAAGCCAGGTGATTTCAAATTTGCTTTCAACAAAAAGAAGAGTATTGCTACTGCCACTGTTGTAATCTGCAGAAGTTGTTGAGAAACAGTTTTGATAATACAACATCACATGACTTTTGGCACATACATGGAAAGCAGTTCAAAGAACTGAGCAACATTACTCTCTGGGTGACCTTATACCAGGCCTGCTCTCCCTGTGGACCTGTCTTCTCCCGTCTGTAAAGTATGCCCAGTCTCTAAAGGCCTTTCCTTCCAGAATGAGCCCTGGGGAGGTGGGAAGGAGGGCAAGACCAGAGGCCAGAGGGCCTCTGGCAAAACCATGGCCATGACAGGCCTTTCTCATGGTGGCATCTTCTAATGTCTCTCTGTGCTCTCTACAATGAACATGGGACCCTGCCAGGACTATGGTAAGGATGTTCAATCACTGAGCCTCACTGTGGAACTTTCTGACCCAATCTTGAGTGACTGAGACCTTGATCTACCTGACTGAGACCAGTGATCTCCCATAGCCAAACCACACGCAGTCTCTTCAATGGGGATTGGTTTGGATATGCCGGAAGCTGCTATGATGGAAAACCTCCCAGGGTGTTTCAGCAGGGGGCTCACAGGGGCAGAAGATCCTCTAAGAACCAAACCAAAGGAGCAGTGCTAACAGGGGAGGGATGGAGTGTGAATGTCACTGCCACTTCAGGCAGATGGTCTGATTCATAGCCTGGGGTTTGAGTGGTCTTGGGGACCATCAACGCTGATGAAATGTACCATCCAGTAGGGCCAGAGCACTCCAGTGAGGCTGCTACAGAAGGCAGAGGGGTCTTTAAGAGAGGGGTCCTAAGTACTTGCAGGGGGCGTGAACAGCTGTCCCTGCGGGGAGACTCCCAGATTGGGCCTTGCAGGCTGGGTCTCTGCAGCCTCAGACACCCTCCCCATCCCTCACCCCCCATTTCAACGTGGCCAGGAAGGTGGCAGCTCAGTAGGGCAAGGTGGTGGGGGCGGGCATGGCTGTATTAGCCTGGGTGGGGGAGACTGTTCTGCCTCTTTAGTCTTTCCTCCCCCATCACCCCGAGACCCCCAACCCCTAGCAACCCCTGCTCGTCTACTGCCAACAGAACCGCGCTGTTACCGCAGCTGTTACCACACCTGGCAGCGCCATCAGCATTGGACACTAAAAAGGGCTCTAGTTTTTGTCCTTAGGACAATTTGTTCTGTCTAGGGACAAAGCATCCCATCCGTCCCTGTCCCTCCCTGCCTTAGTTTTCCCCCCACTTGTCTCCACCACCCCCCAGAGATTCTGGGCTCCTGACTTTCTGTGGCACCAACAGGAGGAAACTGGCCCTTCTTTCAAGGACCTCTGTCTAAAATTTTATTTTATGTATGTATACACACATTTTTTTCTGATCAGTTACAAAAATACTTTTCCTCCAGAGTTGCAATTTAAACGATATTTGAAGATGGCCAAAGCTATAGACCAGGTGATGGTGATGAATTAGAGATGGTAATTCAAATTCTTCCACCGCCCCCACCACCCCCAGGAGCCTGCCAGCCCCTCCCCCAAGCCTTCTCCCATAATTACTGTTGGGGGGGAGGGCTTTGATGAGGAGGCCACTCCCACCCTGCAGGACTCTGGGGACCCCCCGGGTGGGTGTCAGGTGAAGCCCCAGCCCCATGGGAGCTGGGTTGGGGGCTTGGCTCAGCCTAGAGGGGCCCAGAATCTCAGAGTGTCACATCCAGAACCTGGCTCCACCCACACTTTACACATGGGTAAACTGAGGCACGCAGGACAGGCAATGGAGCCCGGGACTCCGAGGTCTGTTGTGGGGTTTCTTGAGTGCTTTGGTGAAACAAAGAAACCACCCATTCCCCTCTCTCCCCCACCCTGCCCCCTGATCAGGGAAGGAGGAAAGAGGCTGCACTTCCACCCTGGGGTGGGGACAGAGTCCCCCCAGGCCTGGGGACAGAGGGGTCTTCCAGCCACCCAGCTCTCTCCCCTCCTGTCTCTCCTTTTCTTTGTCTCTCTCCCCTCTTTTTGTCTTTCTTTTCCTCTGTTCCTTTCGGTGGCTTTGGTTTCTCTCTGTTTCCGTCTCCACTGTGTTCTCTGTCTCTCCTTGTCCCTCTCCGCCTTTGCCTCCTCCCCTCTCTCTGTCCGTCTGTATATGCGCATCTTTCTTCCTCCGTGTCGCTTTCTCTCTCCTGGCCCAGGCATCACTGGGGACACCCGCAGCTCCCCAGCGAGGGGCGAGACCATGGCGTTCAGGTGCACAGGACACACTCCTCCTAAAGTTGTCGGAGGAGGCCTGGGAAGGTGCCAGGACAGGATGCGGGAGGAAGAAGGGCAGCGAGTCCTCCCCCTGCCAGATTTGAATGGTGCAGAGAGGACAGATTTCTTTTTCCTAGAGCGCGAACCCTCCAGGCACCAGCAGGTGCTTTGACTGTGGCGGCGCGGGGTGTGTGCTGGAGAGTGGGGACGCCCCTGCTGCCTCCCTGAAACCCCCGCGATTTTCCGCCACTTAACCACTTTTTATTTGCGCAGCCTCCTGAACTAAAGGCCTTGTCCAGAGCCTAATCACCCCTCAGCCCTCGGCCGCACCACCCCTAACATCCCAGGCGGAGTCCGGTGGTGAAGACATGGCCCCCTGCGTGCCAGGGGGGCAACAGGTGCCCAGGGCTGGGGCCGAGCCAGCCAGCGAGTGTTTGCAGGCCAGTCCCCGGGGTGAGGCATGGGCAGCCACCAGGCGGAGCTGGGGGACAGACCAGATGGTCCCTATTTATTGTCTCCAACACCCCAACACCCTGCCCAGCCTCTGTGCCTCCCCCCCAACCCTGTCCTCCACACTCCTCTGATAAGGCGGTATTCTAATTCCCATTGTCTAAAAGGGGAAACCGAGGCACAGAGAGATGAAACTGTTCACCATTGCCAAGAAGCTGGGCGGGCAATGCTGGGATGCAAACCTGGCCTCAGTTTCCCCATCTGTAATTGCACCTGTGGCAGGAAGGGGAACATTGAGGCCTGGGTGGCCATCTAGTGGGCAGAGGCACATACAGACCCAGGGATTGTCACTGGGTGGTCTCTGCACAGGGCTGATGCTGCTCTCCGGGCAGCAGGCACCCACCCCCAAGGATCTCTCTCCTGCGGTTTCTCATTCTGTGACACTCCGGCAGATCTTTCCAGATCTTTGGTGTGGCCCCCCAAATGGACTATTCAAATACTGCTCATGGGTCATGCTAGTTACTTCAGATGACAGTGAGAAAAATGGAGAGTGGTGTGGATTCTGGGGGCACTGGTGGGGGACACAATTTTCCCCAAATATGTGCACTGGACAGGAAGCTGCAGGTGGTGGGTATCCCCATGTATAAGCCACCCAGCGCTGTGGGGTGGGCGAGAGCTACAGCGTTTAACAGGTTAGAGCTGTGCCTTTAGCCCACGCACGCAGAGGGCACGGGGTGCCCTCTGACACCCTGAGGTCAGCTGCACTGCACACTGCAGGCTGCAGCTGTGTGTCATGACTGAATGTCCATGGGAACAGGTGTGCCATTGCATATGTCACCCACTGGGAGCAGGACAGAGTGGGTTCTGCCCTTGAGACAGTCTAGGTTCCGGTAGACATTTCTAACATGTCACAACAACCTCCCTGGGCACTTGGTTACCTACCCCAAAGTAGAGAATTTAACAATCCCATAAGAGGTTCCAGCTAATCACCTTACTCTGCAGAAGGGGGAAACTGAGGCCTGCCTGTGGCTACAGGCTCCTGGAGGTTGCCAGGTCCACCTGGAGTGGGGGGAGGGAGAGGCTGGCTGAGGAATGATGGCACAGGACTCTCTCCAATCCCTAACTCGAGCCCCCTCTTCCACAGCCCCCCTGCCTGGCTGGGCCAGCTGAGGGACACAACCAGCCCCCCCAACCTTCTCATTAGTGGGGCGCCTCCTCCAGCCCCTGCCTGCCCCCTTCTCACACTTGTATCAGGGGCCAGCCGCGGCAGCTCTTGTCCCCGTGACTGGGGTGGGCAGCCCCCTCCTCAGAACCACCAGGGAAAGAGACCCCACACCTCGGCCAGGGGTTCCCCTGCACCCCCACGCCAGCCCCCAGGAAGTGGGGGCCTGGCCAGGCTGTCTCGCTGGGGGCAGGTGTGGACTTCGCTGCTGCTGTCATCTGGGAAAGAGGAGGGAGCAGGGTCCCCAGGGGGCCGGTGGCTGAGTGTGAGGGCGAGAGAGACAGAGAGACAGGAAGCGAGAGAAAGCACTGGGAGGAACCGAGGAAAAGGGAGAGCAAGAGACAAATAAATAGAGCCCCGTTTGTCCCGATAGAGCGAGGAGAGAAACAGAAATCAGAGACACAAAACCAAAAGGCAAGGCAGGCTTGCGCGCCCCGGAGGCAGGAGCGAAGTTACCAGGTGTGAAGGCCTCGGGGCAGCCCGAGCCGAGGGTCCTGAGACCCACCCCTCCCCCGACCATTCTCCTGCGACCTTTGCCAGTGGCCAGAGCTGGGGAGGGGGTATCTACCGCAGAGGCCGAACTACAAAGAAGCGCGCGCTGAGTCCTGGGCTGAGCGCAGGCCTGGCCTTTGCTGCAGTGGCGTGGGGGCCCGGTGCACCGTCCCGGAGCTCTGTGGCACCGGGCTGGAGGCTCAGCGGCGCCCACCCCCCCCCGGGGCTCTTCGGGAGGAGAGGAGTGGCACCTCAAGCTGACAACACCGGCTCGTCAGGGGACACAGCCCCCCAACGCGCGCGCGCGCGCACACAAACACACACACACAAACACACACACACGATGAGCTACTCTGAGCGCTGTTTCAGGGAGATGCCTGGCCTCTTCCCGCACTCTAGAAGGAACTATTGAACCCCTAAAAAAGGGCAGAGAAGGTGACGGGGTTGGGGGGCCGGGGAGACGGCACAATCCCTTTCTCCCTTTTGGCGACGGTACAAACCGACAGGGGCACAGATCGCAGTCTAGCCTCCTGCGAGAGGGTCTTGAGCTGGCACAGGGTGTGAGGCGTGCTGGGCTGGGTCCTGGGAATGGAGTTAGCCTCTCTCGCGGCGGGGATAGGGATGCCTAGAGACTGTCCAGGAGACTTAAGGAGACCAGGAGGGCAGCTTCGTGTTGCATGTCCCAGGGAAGGGGTGGGGACCCCAGCCCACCAAGAGCTGCCTGTCACCCTGCCAGCAAAAGCCATAAAGCTTGCAGCGCACGCACAG
>CAUYRT010060285.1:0-11302 GCA_963574885.1 Lepilemur ruficaudatus
AAAAAAAAAAAAAAAAAATCCTGGCTGGTGGAAAGAACTCTTGTTCACTGCCTTGCATCCTAAACAAGGAACATTCTTTGACCCTAGAACAGGTGGAACTGATGACACGTGCCCAGCTGGATTTCATGATTCTTGTGAGTCAGTAACTGCTGTGTGCTGTTCTCTGGCTTGGTAAATGATGATGTCTAATGTGGTTATCTTATTCCTACCTCCCACTGTATATTGAATGTGTGGAAGAAAGATAACTTTCACTAGTCCTGTATTTTTTTAACCCTGCATCTGAAGAGCTGCACCTGTGGAGCCTCGCCACAGTGGACCTGATTTAGATGATGAGATCCTAGACTTCACATCAACGCCTTAATGGGATGAGACCTTCTGGGGACAGTGGGGGGTGTATTTTATACGTGGGAGGATGTGAATTGTTGTGGCCAGAGAAGTGACAGTGGTAGATTGCTTCCAAACGTGACTTTCATCAGTTTCTTCTCTCCCTGTACACACATACCTTTCCTCTTAACAAGAAGTAAAATCTACTTTCCTATTCCTAGAATCTGAGCTGGCTTTAGGATTTGCTTTGACCAAAACAATATGGTGGGAGTGACACAGGCAGTTTCCACCTGAAGCCTTCTTACAAGCCAGGCACCATGTCAGAATGTGAGTAACCCGGGACCCCCATGCTGTGAGGAAGCCCAAGCTAGCCATGTGGAGAAAAAGACCATGTGGAGGACCACTGACGCACCTTTAGCACAGCCCAGCCCAGCTGTCAGCTGAATGCATGTGAATGACCACAGCCATTGTCATGTGGAACAGAAGCACTGCCCAGCCAAGCCTGGACTTCATTCCCGACCCACAGAGTCATGGGAATAGTATATTGTGACTGTTTTAAGCCACTGAGTTTTGGGGTGGTTTGTTAGAAACGACAGTGAGCTAGCACCGCTTATGTTATCCTGGATTCAGCTCAAGGCCATTATTCGAAGTGAGGTGACACAAGACCGAAGAATGGGCCCCACATGTACTCGCCATCAAATTGGTACTGACTGATTAACACTACGGTGCTCAAATGGTGGTGGTGTTCACCAGGGTTTCGGATGTAGGATGGTAGACCCACAGCTGAGGGATGTGGTGAGCATTGTGATGGGGAGGGGTATGCTTGAAATGTAGTTGGGGAAGGGTATTAGGGATCTCAATAAGGGGAAGGAAATCCTCTAAAATTGATTTATGTGAATAATTGTACAATTTGGTAAATTTACTAAAAATCATTTAATTGTTCACTTATAATAGAGTAATGTCATGGAATGTAAATTATACTTCAATAAATTTGTCAAGAAAAATCTCATGGTGATTCTCAGGAGGGCTATTTTTGGCCCCCTTTCTCCCTCCTGCACAATATGCTTGCTTTCTGTTTAGCCAGATCGTCATCTTGCTAGCAGTTGTCATAGGAAGCCCTCTTGCTACCGGAACCCATGTACACACCCACAAGGGTTAGTCAAGGAATGTTAGATCTTAGGTAAAATGAAAAGACCTTTTCTGTGTTTGGCCTTTTCTCAAGATCGTACCTGTGTTAGTTTCCCAGGATTGATGTAACAAATGACCACAAATTTGGTACCTTGAAACAATGGAAATTTATTGTGTCATAGTTCTGGAGGCTAGAAGTCTGAAATCAAGGTATTGGTAGGCCATGCTCCTTTTCAAGATCTAGAGGGGAATGCTTCCTTGGCTATTCTACATTCTGGTGGTTGTTGGCAATCCATGGCATTACAGTCTCTGCCTCTGTCTTCTCAGGGCCTTCTGCCGTGTGTGTGTGTGTGTGTGTGTGTGTGTGTGCACGTGTGGGTGCATGCATGTGTGTATATATCTCCCTTTTCCTATATTTTTATAGAAAATTTTTGTATATTTCCCTTTCCCTTTACTTATAAGGATACTAGTCATTGGATTAGGGCCTACCGTAGTCCACTCTAACATCATCTCAATTATATCTACAGAGACCTTATTTCTAAATAAGGTCACATTCACTGGTACTTAGGGGTTAGGATTTGAACATATCTTTTTGGAGGGCATACTTTAACTCATAGTAGTAGCTATTTCTCTTTCTCTCTTATCTTCTCTTCTATTTAAAAGAAAGGAAAACTCCCCTCTCCCCAGTGGTATAGGAATAAGTTCATTTTTATGGGTTAAAAGTCATAGAATGTTAGTGCAGGAGGAAGAACCTAGGAGAAGTTATAGCCCATCTCTCCTATTTCACCAACTGAGGCCTAGGGGGAGTAGAGTATTTGGCTATGGTCAGAAATCTGGTTAAGGGATAGAGCCAGTCATCAAACTCCTCAGATATCGTGACTCCCAGTTTGGGATTTTTTTTTTTTTGCATTATCTCTTCATGAAGATGTTGGTATTTTCGGCTGAAAAACCATGTGGCAACAGACATTGAGGCAAATTCCTGTAAAAGCAGAAATAGCTGGGAAAGTGGAACCCAGATTAGACTTTCCAAGACTTGGAATTCTTATCTGTTTATGGAGGGTGAATTGACAACCAAAAGCCCCACCAGGCTCCAAATCTCTCTTTCACTCATTTCAGTTCAATCTGATCAATATTTTTATTGAACTATTAACCTTAACTAGGCCCTGGGGATTCATTGGTTATAAGGGCAGGGACTATCCCTGCCCTCATGGAACTCACAGTCCTCTGAGCGCTTGACTAATGCTAGACTCCAGTTGGCACTTATTTGTCTGAGGGCTGTGAGAGGAGAAGTACACAGTAGCGGCACCCAGTTCAACCTTGGAGGAGGAGGATGGGAGTGGAGGAGAGTCAAAGAACTGAGACCCCAAAAGATGAGTAGGAGTTATCCAGAAAAGGAGCAATGCAAAAGGTGGTGATGCAGGAGTTTTCTTGACAAAGGGAAGGCCATGTGTAATGGCTTGGAGGTGAGTGTGCAAGAGAAGAATGTGTTGCGAGAATGGACAGAAATTAATTTTGGCTGTAGCGCAGTATATGGGGCCATCAAGAAGAGCTTTGTAAACTTTCAGGGATTTGATTCTCCCCTGCCCCCAGGGCAGTGAGAAGTCATTTTAAGGTGTCTGGGCATTCAGGCTGGGAACCCCAACACCCAAATGAGGATGAACAGAGCTTTATTCTGAACAAAGAAGGCTTCAGGGTATCTCCATTGTGGGTAGATCCACCTTTCCAGCCTCTTCTCCCATATATATGTTGATTTACAATGAACTCTGGCATCTAGCGCGGGCCCCGCATCCAGAATTCCCTTTGCTAGGGTACAGTTTTAGGCCTGTGGCCTCTGTTTAGTATGTGTATGTGCATGTACACTCACCTGTGTGTTGGCCCACACCGGAGCACTTACTGCCAAGTACACACGCTGGCCTTGTTTTTAAACTTAATCACCCTGGTAATTGCCCCAGGGCCTCCTCCATCTTTTTGTGATAGTTCACTCTGAATTTAGTGTTTCTCTGGTAACTTCCTGCACATGATTTGAGCTACAGTTTCTTCTTCTCTTGTTGATCTGATCCCATGTGTTTTCCATCTTCAGGGAATTCCCTAAATTCTAGTACATAGAGGCACCCTCTTGTTATTCAAACCCTGTTAATGGTGTTGCAATTAGTTCCTGTTCAGGCAACAGTGATTAGTTTATCTCAGTGTTTCTCAAGCCTTTTTTATTTTTCATTATTGCTCCCCTCAAGAGCCCGTTTAGACATTTTTTTTCTGAATTGTTCCCCATGATATTTTAATACCAGAGATATGCTATTTATGTATTGTATCTGTGTCTGTGCTTCATATAGGAAAAGGATAAGTGTAAGGCTTACTTACTTTTGTTATAACGTGCAGGATTAAGAATGACTAACATTTGAAATGAAAAATTAAAAATGTATTAACAATTAACTTTGTATTTGCTGAATATTCGAGTGTAATTTATTTACTTAAAAATTACAATGCATCAATTACTTATACAAAGTACCAACTTATAGAAATATATAATAGCAGTGTGATCAAATGTGTAAAAAATCATTTAAACCTACTATTTTCCAGAAAAGGTAAAGCAATTAAAAAATTAAATTAACTTCTCAATTTTTTTGCTGAACTTTTAGCTATTGCTTAATACAGGAAAGTGACTTCTAATTTAACTAATGCCAGATATTCATTCAGATCTGTTGACAATTTTTCTTGGCATTTTACATAATTAATGATGGGCTGTATAATGTTTTTAGAATTCAATAATAAAATATAAACTGGGGACCCAAATATAAACAACATTCATAAGGCAGCCAATGACAGTCAATACACACACACACACTGGCTACATCTTGCTGTATAACTTCTAGCAATAAATTGAGAGAAAGTTTCCAATCACAGCCATCTATTCACTATAGTTCCCTAGGACTGATCTTGCATACATTTTGTGTATCTTCTATGAACTCAGTGTTAGTGCTACTAGTGTGATACTCAAGAAAACCCAATAGGAGAAATTAAATAACAAGCCATAAAATTTTGTTTGGTAGGTTTGAGCTTTGGAGGGCCACAAACCATTGTAGTGTGTAAGATTTTATTTTATTTTTTTGCTTCCCTCCTTAAGAACCAATTTCCACCCACTTGGAGACTATATTGACCCTATTAAGAATGATTTATCTGATTTTGTCCTCTTAGGAGTATTAACTCCCTAACATGAAGGGCCCAGGAGAGCTAACTATTAAAAGGGTGTGGACAGAGGATGAGAAAATGTTCAGGGCATGAACCAGTGCCATGAGTGAGCAGCCCAAGTGAGGCACTAAAACAGGGCCATGTACCACTAGTATGAGGGTACTACAGCAATGGGGTCAAAGCAATATTAGAGCCCCCTACTTGAAGTTCTTGTATGTCTTGGGCTCACTGCATCCCAGGGCTTATCACACAGTAACTAATTGGTATTTTCTAAGCTGTGTAGTCTGCTAGCTTTGTGCAGGCATTGGTCATTTCTATCTTGTTCCTATTGCCAGTATCTAGCACAGTGCCTGGCACACAGAAAGGGCTCAGTAAATATTTGTTGAAAGAGAAGAGAGAGGGCACTGCAGGTGGGATTTGCCTACTTCACAGGCTAGATTAAGGCTGCATCCAACAGAAAAAAAGAAGATGCACTATTTGATAAGAATCTCAAGCCACCACCTCCAAACAAAGCCTTCTCTTTAACACCACCTCATCTCCCCAACCCCAGAGAAGGAGTCACTGTGGATAGCTGAGTTTCACAACTTGCCATTTAGATAGCAAAACTGTTTTAATTTGAAAATTTTGAGTGAGTTTCTTTCTAAAATATACTAGTCATTACTTTGCTTTATTTAAGCAAATACTGATGAACTTATTTTATCTTTTACTGGAGACTCAAAATCTTCCTAGTAGGTATAAATTCTTAAGGTATAAGGATCAGTTTGTCCTGCACCAAATGGTCTGAGACCAATCTTTGAGTTCTTGGGCTGATATTTCTGAGTTTTTCTGTCTCCTTCCCTAGCAGGCTAGTAGCTATTACTCTGAGTTGTTGTTAGGGGCTTACAGGTAGCACTGGCTCTCCTTCATGTAATTTGTTCTAGGATGGAGAGCATTAGCCAACCCTGTAAAAACTTCATGGTGTAAAATAGGAGAAAGGAAGCTCTAAGTGATGAGTTAAGGAGCTCTCCTGTGAATAAAATTTCTGAAAATTTGTGTGTGGATATGGGCGTGGGTGTGTGCAATTGTGCACGTCTACAAAAACTATTAATATTTTGTATCTCTTCCCATTATCACTTGAATTCTGATTAGGTAAAATACACCAATAGGTTTTGTGCTGGATAAGCAAGTGATGAGTGTGGTATTTTCTTGGAGGTATATGGAGAGTATACATATGAAATTTATCTTTGTCTTAATGGGATGTCTAAGATTCCTTTAATGGGGGCTCACCCTTAAATAAGGGGCTATAGATTTCCAATTTATAGGAAAAGTAACCCGGGGGAGGGGGATCTGGATTGTTTTGTACATTGTGGACATGTACATGCTCAAATAATCTTATCAAGTAGCCCTCGCTATACAACAGTATTTTTAAGATGGGCTAATTAACTTTTTGTTGGGGAAATGTAATTACTTGAATGGGAATTTTGACCTAGATACTTAGCTGTTATTCTTAGGACATTTAAACTTAAACACAATTTTCTTCACCAAACACACTAGCCAGATACACTATTAGTGGCCCCTATAGGTATGAACACTATCAATTTTCAGCATTTGTGAAAATTGGGTTCCCGAGTCCATTTAACAAAGTATTCTCAATGTAACATGACATGTGGTCTCTCTTTTGATATCAATTACCTGTTTCTAATTTAATTTTTAAATCCTTAATCTAATGTATTACAATAGTATGTATTATGTAGATAAATCTAAAAATGGAAAACTTTTGAAATGGTGCAAATTAATGATGTGTTAAGTATCACAATTTGAAAACAGCAGCATGAACATCTTGAAAGAATAGAGGGGGAGTACAGAATATGAGAAAAACAGAGGGAGACAAAGAATCCTCAAGGCAAATAATAGGGTTTTGTAAATATTTCACCAAATCACCAAGACTGACAGCAGAAAAGGCCAAGGCCATTTTAGCATTGTAGGAAACTAGGTCCAAGTGGACTTTGAGAAGTAATGATGTTTTGAGTAACTCAAAACTGTAGTTAAGATTTGGTATTGAGGATAAAAGGGAATCACAGCAGGACTTGATCAGCCACCTCATTTTCTGACAAATTCCTGTGTTCTGGCCAGGGGGTCAGGACCCTGCCGGACCTGCCCCCTTGGTTCTCAGCATACTTTCCAAGCATCCAAGCCTCTGGGGGCTGGCAGGGCCTATTATGCACTTACAGCAAAACTGAGATTAGGTGCATACTCATTACAGACAACAGGTTCCTAAGTGTGGGTTTTGTTGAACATTCCTGGCCTTTCAGTGTTAAAGATGGACATGGAATATTTTCTTGTTTCTGTTTTTCAGCAAAGGCTTCTTATGCTTTGCCATAATATTTTTTGGACTTTTTATCTTAACCAGTGGCCACTGACATTAGAAAGCCCAGTCACATTGCAGCATTCTGGATCAGAGCTGGATCTTTGGAGGAATTTTTTTCAGACTCATTCTTTCTCTTTTCTTCATTTGAAAAAGCCAGCCTTTATGATTTATTGTGTAGGCTGCACACAACAAACATTCTCTCACTGGGAAATTCTATCCCTTTCACTAAGAAATTTTAGTGTTAAATTATAGTCCCTGAATGTAAGGAGGCGATTCCTAGATAGCATATGAAGTTCTCTGAATAGGCAGGTGTGTGTTCTGTATGGGACTGATCATGTGGGTGTAGGGTGTGGAAACAAGGAAAAATTGGGCAGAGTAGTCATGGGAAGAGGGCAGGGGCTGAGAAGGAAAACAGTTCTCATCCACTGCTATATTTCATTTCTCTTCCAGTTGCTCCTACTTGGTTGGTAAGTGTCTAAATAGAAAGCTCTCTCCACAAGCCTAGGTCATCCATCTGGGAAGGGGCCTCTGCTACTCTTTTGCCTTTGCAGAAAGAAGGGAGGATGTTCACATGAGCCAGCCACCTACTGTGTACCAGGCACCTTCACACATGCTCTGTGTACCGGGCTGAATAAGGTCTCCACCAATTCATGTGTACCCTGAACTTCAGAATGTTGCCTTATTTGGAATAGGATCTTTGTAGAAATAATCAAGTTAAGATCAGGTTGTACTGAATTTGGGTGTGCCCTAAATCCAGTGAGTGGTGTACTGATACGGAGAAAGAGATCTGGAGACATACAGAGACATACAGGACCATGTGAAGATGCAGGCAGAGATTGGAGTGATTCGGCTACAAGCCAAGGAATGCTAAGGATTGCTGTTAATGACCAGAAGTTAGAAGAAGGTGGAAGAGCCTTTAGAGGAAGCGTGGCTCTGCTGCTGGATTTCTATCTTCCAGAACTGTGAGAGAATACATTTCTGTGTTTTAAGCCACCCAATTTACGGTTTTGTTATGGCAACCCTAGGAAACTCGTATACTCTGTTAATAAGGACTTATGACAACCCTGGCAGGTAGATCCTCTTAGATGTCTTTTGTGTGTGAAGGTCTTACTGAGGAAGTCCTGCTTCACTTGCAGCACAGATATTTGGTGAGCATTTGCAATGAGTTGGGCTCCTGGAGGATTGTAGATGGTTAAGTGTGGCCTTTGCAACCAGGAAACTGCCTGTGGGTGTGTGTGGTGGGAGAGCTGGACATAGAGATAGATAGAGATAGATTTTCCCAGTAGGCCCTGTAACACTAGGCTGCTTGTCCTGGGCTGACTTCGTCTACTCATGGGCTTCTTTGATCCCCTTTTTGGTGTCTTTTCTTGATTCAAAGAAGATTAATGGGAGATAAGCCATTCTGAGGAAATTCAGATTTAGATATGTTCCATTTGCTCTCACCTGATTCCTTCCTGACCCACCAAAGTTGAGTAAACTAGGAAGGCCTCTTAGGGATGGTGACATTCAATGTGGATTTTAAGGAATTTCTCCAGGTGGAGAAGGGAGAAAGGCAGAGAGTGGGGGCATCAGTGGGGAAAGGCATTTCAGGCAGAGCAAGGGATGAGAGGAAAGGTACAGAGAGGGCTAGTGTTGGTCTGGGGCACGACTATTAGTAACTCACAGCTGAGTATAGGTTGTGTGGCTTTAGGGGGAGTGGAGATAGAGGAGAAAGATAAGGAGGTTGAGGCCATGATGAGTAATATTACTTTTTTCCTATTTTTTAACAGCTTTATTGGACTATAATTGACATACAACAAACAGCATATATTTAAAATGAATAATTTGATCAGTTTTGAAATTTGTACATACCATGAAACCATCACCATAATCACATTAATGAACATATCCATCACTCCCCAATGTTTCCTTGTACCTTTTTGTAATCCCTCTCTCCCACCTACCTCTCTCTGACTCTGATGCCCATATTTCCATCAATAGGAAGCCACTTGAGTCCTTTTGAGAAGGTCCTGCCTTTTCTAATGACGTATCTGTCTAAGACTTGAGGTTTTTTTTGTACCTCAGCTAAAACAGCCTATCCCAAAAAATGAAATGCAGAAGTATACATGAGAATCCAGCTGTCCTCCACTAAGCCAGATGTTAATGACATTTGTGAAAATATAAAACAATGATGCTCTTAACCTACATTTTTGGGTGTTTTTGAAAATATGGCTATTTTCATAAAAAATGTAGCCATTTTTCATAAAAATGTTATTTATGTTACCATGTAATTATATTATTTATTTGAACAGGTTGTTGGTTTATTATCGTTAATTTAGGTGAATTGATACCTGAATACTTTAAAAAGTTTTTAGTTTTCATTCATAACTCAATAAATATTGACAGATACAGCCCACATAAATACTCTTTGGAACAGGGGTCCCCAATCTATGTTGAGTGGTATAATTATTTCATTATATATTACAATATAATAATAATAGAAAGAAAGTGCACACTAAATGTAATGTGCTTGAATCATCTCAAAACCATCCCCCCTCCCTGGTCCATGGAAAAATTGTTTTCCATGAAAACGATCCCTGGTGCCAAGAAGGTTGGGGACTGCTGCTTTGGAGTATTCAGTTTTTTTCTTTTTTAAGAAATCATCCCCCTTTTTCTTTATCCTGTCACATCTCAATTATTTTTAAGATCCTGAGATAAAAAAATTTGAGGATTGTTGCTATAGAGGACTTTGATAAAATGGTAACATTTGGGGAATTTATTTACTTAAATAGTAGGAACCTATTGAAGATCTTTTCAGCAGAAGAGTGACAGGATCTCACTTGGTCTTAAAAGGAGGCTTCTGACAGCATAAGGGCGAGGGAAGACTGGGCAGGTGCTGGAGGTCCCCTGACTCCCCCATCACTTTAAACTGCACTTTGTCTCTGTCTCAATCATTTCTCCATCTATATTATTTCTTTATTTCCTATTATTTCCAAATCCCTTGCGACGATCCTGCCTTGGGCTTGTTTTGCTGAGAGAGTAGCTAACTCCCGGCAGGCAGGGAGACCAGGAGGGAGACCATTGCAGGAGTCCAGGCAAGGAGACACTGAGCACCTGACCTTGGGGTGTGGCAGTGGGGACTGGAGAGGACCCATATGGCTTGAGAGATAATCAGGACAGGTGGTACAATCTCAGGATTTTGTTTCTCACAGGATGTGGATGTGAACTGGTCTCCCCAAAAGGGGGGTTCTTGGGCAGTGGTTATGAGGGAAGTAGCTTCTTGTCTCCAGGTATTCTGTGGCAGAATGCCATCAAGGGCAGAGGGAAAGAGCTGGCAAAGGCAAGGCTGGACTGCAAGTCAGAGTCCTTTCCACGCAGACCAGGGGTGGTTCAGGTTTCTCCACTCAATGGGCAGCTGGTGTATAGAGTGAGACTGTGATGAGAGCTGCAGCTCAGTGAGTGGCTCCTCCCAGACCTGAAGCTGGCAGCTGCCCATGAGAACAGGAAGGAGAGGAAGGGAGGGACCGCTGTACTCTGCCAGGACCAACTTTCCTTGGTTTTGATCTGGGTGGTTTTCAGCTATTGTGTTGGTGGTCTGCAGACTTGGAAACAAACTGTCGGCAGACACTGGGAAGGGAAGTATGGAGGCAGGAAGGGACCAACAGAAATATTTGGGTAATAGGTGCATATCAGGGAACTGAGAGGATCCTGTGAACCTGAGACCACACTAGAAGGCAGTTCAGAAGACCGGAGAACTCTATTTATATGATCAGCCAGTATCAAAGGCCAGTGTGTGTGGAAGCCCCTCAGGACTAGATTTTAATGCAGTCCCAGTCTGAGCTCAGAGGCTCCAGCCCTGCCTGCTCTGGAAGAGTCTCAGTTTGGAGCCTACCTTAGAGGGAATCAACCTCAAGCACCTAGAAGAGCAGTTCATTATTTAGATTAGTTTATCTGCAAATCCAGAGAAAATTTGGGGACAAGCAGGTACAAGTTGGGATGAATGGGGGTCACCTTCCCTAATTAAATAGTCAGGCCTTCCAACAAGAACCTCCCTTGCAGTGAAGTCTCGTCCACAGCCTGAGGAAGCCACCAACACACAGAATTCCTTCTGAATTGTGTTAAACCTCCACTAATTTGAATACTAGTCATCCAAAATTAATGTCTATTCAGATGGAACCAAGGGCTGTAACATTATGTATTTTTTTTTATTGGGGGAAAACTACAAAGCATTTACAGTACAATGTTTACAGTCACAATTTGTAGTGAGCTGATTTCCCAAAATATATTACCACTCAAGTTGACTTATCTTGTTACATTCAAAAATCTACTCTGTCAAAG
>CAUYRT010060286.1:0-23598 GCA_963574885.1 Lepilemur ruficaudatus
TTGACAGAGCAGATTTTTAAATGTAACAAGATAAGTCAACTTGAGTGGTAATATATTTTGGGAAATCAGCTCACTATAAATTGTGACTGTAAACATTATACTGTAAATGCTTTGTAGTTTTCCCCCAATAAAAAAAAAAAAAAAAGAAAGGGAAAAGAAAAAAAAAAAGTTAATGCACAGCCAAAAATATCCTTTTTGGAAATATAATAAAATCTTACCAATGGTTATGTCTGGAAAAAAAAAAGATTTCTAAACTTTATATGAATTGCTTGAAATGTTTATCCTCAGCAATACTCCAGTAGGAGTCTCTTCAGCTTCCTGGGGTTGCTGTGCCCCCAGTGATCTGGGCTCCCTGCCAACATTAGCTTGGTATAAATGAGCAGGTTAGCGCTGGCACCCGGGGGATGGAATATCATTGAACATATGTGCAGTCAGTGAAGCATGTTCCTTAGTAAACAAGCAGCACCTAAAGATGGAAAGCTGATGGTAATCACAGAATTAAACAATAAGTAGAGAGGAAAAATCAGAAATTGCTGATATATATAAATGTATGTTTATATGTATATCCATGTATCTTCATCAATGTCTACATATATTTAGGAGGTAGGAAAAAAGGACAATGTTTTTTCCTTTTCTCTTGATGACAAGCAAAGTGCCCCAGATGTGTGCATTCGTCTCTAATCTGAATGAAAGATGTGAATATATTTTCAGGGGTGAAGCATATTTTATCTCAAAAGCACTGCCTTATCATTCATACATTTATACCAGAGAAAATAAATCAAACTTTCACTTAAAATTCAGTTTGTGTGTGTTAGGAATTATGGATTTGATGATTATCAGAATTTTCTGGAAAGTGCAAATCTTTCAGTGAATTGGCATGTGCTATTTCTGGTCACTTTAGCCACCTCCTCTTCTTTCCTCCTCCTGTTTTTTTTTTTTTTTTTTATTTGGGGAAAAATACTTGTGGAGACATATCTGGCTGAAATGAATTACTCATTTTGAAAACACATCTGCTGAACAAACACTGTCTACCATGAACACATCCTCTATCAGGCCACAAGCAAAAATTTCTGTGACCAAGAATGGGAATTATCTTTAAAAGCCCTGATTGTGTAAAAACACTGTTTTTTATTTACAGACATGTTATTACTGAAAACTTTACAATGGTCCAAGTGATGAAGAAAATGCATTGCTTTTGCCATCTTAACACAGAGTCAAGCTCACAGTAGGTGTTCAACATAAAGTTGAATGAAAGATATCCTTATAAGAAAATAATTATTTTCATTAAAGATAACTGTATAAAAATGAAAGCACATAAGTTACGTAAAAATATGCATGGTGGGCAATGTTTATAAACTGAATGAAAAGACTTTCCTGTGAGTTTAAGAAAGATCTAGTTTTTGCCAACTGAGTGAGTCTACCAGCATTTATTTAGCACCAACGATAGTGAACAAAAAGAAGCATAAGATGCAGTTTTGCCCAAAGGGAGCTTTCAGATCCACTGACTTAAGTAAACTTGCATTATTATCTAACTTATCAGGTATTTATTTAATATGTTTAATTGTTGAGGTGAATATGAGACAGACTGTCTAATGCATTAAAACCAAAATTTACATTCTACTTTGAAGGGGTAAACTAGTTGGCTTAATCAGAGGAATAATTAAATAACAATAGAAGAGTAGGACATAATTGGTCATAAAATTCTAGGGAAATTAGATTAGAATATTGAGCAATTTCAATACGTTTGGATTATGTATTGACATAGCTCACCAGATTCTTGTTTAGCAGTTTATAGTATGCAAAGCACATCTTCATCATCAATTGCAACAATCTTGTGATCAAGAATTGTTGCCCTGAATTTACAGATGAGGAAACTGAGACTTGAAAGGGGTCTGAGATCTAGTCTATTTGTTTCCTACTAGACGCAACTGCAGAGTACTCAGAAGGAGTGTTGAGAAACCTTATTTTAGACCCTACGTTATGATTTGTATTTCACAACCAATGCTTTTTCCTTTTGGACCATCCCCATTTGGTCAAGCAATGGCTTATTATTATCATCCATCCTAAAATATAATATATATATCATCATTATTCCAAGGGCAGCAAATGTCACTAATGAGCACAATTTCATTTTTGGTTTTCTTAATGGATCTAATGGTAAAAAACAAGAAAGTTTCCCTTGTGGACAAAAGTTGCTGAAAAGATATACGACCCATTTTTTCTTTCCCTGGATTGGTTAAAATAATAGTGGTTAGACTCTAAAATCTGCTCTGATATTATCTCTTGATTTTGTTCACATAATCGAAGTTCTCTTTCGGTTTATCTTAGTGTGATCATCTTTCGTTGTCTCTTTGGTTCAATGGAAAAAATAGGATAGAAACTTAGAAACTTAGAGGACATTAATTCCAGCCTCCTCATTAAAACTTTTGTCTAAGTATTTTAAACAAATAATTTATAAGTTGTTCCAATTATTTAGAGATTGTTCCTAATTATTCAACTTTGCCTTAATGAGCAATTCATGCAGACTGTTCTTTAGTTTTATTTCTAGGCATAAAAATGATTGCAGTGGATAGTTATTCTTCTACCTTTAAGCCAAAAGCCATTCTAGCTACTTACAAATATAATCATGAACAGACTGTACACTCCTAAAGGATAAGGGCTGTATCCTCAGTGTACATATGGTGTCTAGAAAGTAATCCATATCTATTAATTCACTCAATAATTATTTATTGTACAGCAGACACTGTGATAGATTCTACAGATACAATGGAAATCAAAATAGCTGTTAATCATTTTAATTGCTTATCATTTGCTCCTCCACTAGAACGTGAACTTTGATCAGGGTCTTTTTGTCTTGTTGATTGCTTCCCCTTGCACCTAGGAGAGTGCTAGGCACATAGCTGTTGCTCAGTAAATATCTGTTGAATGAGTGAAAGAAGTAAATGAGTAATGGCAGCAATCTAGCAGAGGAAATAAGCAAAAACAGATTTACAAAAGATATGAGATTATTTGCAAATTGTGATAATTGCTATGAAGAAAAAAAAAAAAAAACCCTAATTGCTGGCAGAGAATAATGGAGGGAGATGTTCTTTAGATGGTATGGTTAGGGAGGGCTTCTCCAAGAAGGTGATGTTTCAGCTGATGCCTGAAGATCTCAGAAGAATGAAGATGAGATTGAGCCAGCTATAGAAAGAGTAGAGACGAGAGTGTTTTGTACAGAAGAAGCAACATGTTGAGCCAGGGAGAAAAAGTTGGCCTGTTCTTGGAACTGAAAGGAGACCCATTGGCTAGAATGCAATGAGTAAGGGTCAGAGTGGTACCCAACAGGATTGGTGGGGTGGGCTGGGACAGGTTATTCCAGGCCCCATCATGTAGGCCAGGATGAAGAGAGTAGATTTTGTGCTAAGGGTACTGGAACGCCAGACTATTGCTTGTTGTCAATTCATTGTATGTTCTCTTTTCTTCCTCACTGAAAAACCCTGGTTTTGTTGAGGGCAGCAAAATTATTAAAAAATGAACCAACAAGCAAAATACACTATAGTCTGCAGTCTTCCTTGTACCCAAGAGATCCATGATGTACTTCCTTCCAGTAATACACAAATGGAAAATATTTTGAGCTTGCAGCAAAATTTGCTTTCTTGTAAAAGGTGCCACTATGAGTGTCACTGTGCCTTTTACCCTCATCTCCTGCCCTGAATACCTGTCACGTCTGAAGCTAAGGCCATCCTCTGCTGAATATGAGGAAAAGACCAAGTAATTGCAGAGAAGCCAGTCTTGACACACTTGAGCTGCTCAACCAATGTAAGAAGCCCCCTAACTTGAGACTGACTATAATGTGAGAAAAATTAAACCTTATATAGTTGACCCTTGAACAACATAGGATTAAAGTGCACAGGTCCACTTATATGTGGATTTTCTTCTGCCTCTGCCAACCCCGAGACAGCAAGACCAACCTCTCCTCTTCCTCTGCCTCCTCAGCCTACTCAACATGAAGAGAACAAGGATGAAGACCTTTACGATGATCTACTTCCACTTAGTAAATAGTAAACATATTTTCTCTTCCTTATGATTTTCTTAATAACGTTTCTTTTTCTCTACCTTTATTGTAAAAATACAGTATGTGATACATATAACATGCAAAATGTGTTACTCGATGGTATGTGTTATTGGCAAGGCTCATAGGTCAACAGTAGGCTATTAGTAGGCAAGCTTTTGAAGAGTTAAAAGTTATACATGACTTTTCAACTGTGCAGGGGATAGCCACTCCTAATCCCCTGCATTGTTCAAGGGTCAACTGTGTTTTAAAGGAACTGTTAGTCAGGTTTTATCTTGCCTGTAGTTTAATGCATTTCTAATTTATACATTGACATATAAAGTGCAAAGGTTGCCAGTTCAAAGGAATACATTAAATATACACTAAAGAGAGAAGAGATGTTTGATAAAGCAGCATCTTGTAAAAACAGAAAAGGCTAGAACTAAATAGCAGGTTCTTTTATTATTTTCTTTTAAGAAAAGAGTAAATTAAAAGGATAATGGAATGGATGTCCATGGCTCTTTGGGTTTCTTGACTTCACCTTTCTTATTTCAGGTTTATCAGCTGTGAAATGAAAGGGCTTTGACGAAATGACTTGCACAGTTCTCATTAGGTCTATAAGTCTATGATTATAGTAATAGTTTTACTGTTTCTCTGAGTCTGGAGGTTATACAAGTGTAGGCATGTTGAATCTTGGATGTGAAGATGAAAGTGGTATGTGGCCTCAGTTTTCTCCATAAAGTCAATGAAATATGACTAGAAGAATCATCTAGAGCTTGCGGGAGTCAGACTGAAGTTGTACAACATGAACTACTCATGGGTTACGTCTGCCGTGCTCTGCTCTTCCTCCAACAGTGCGCTTAAAGGACGAGCAGAAGTTGAAGGGTCAACGACATGGGGACTTTCTGACAAACTTCATATAACAAAATCAAAGTGCAGGTTGGAAGTGTAGGTATACAACAAAAATGAATAGAAAGTATCAAAATATTTAATATTTGAATAGTATCTAATGTTTTACATAAAAAATTATTTGAAAACTGAGAAAAATGTCAAAAGTAAAAAAGTTTATTATTGTATATTTTACAGTTCTTTTTAGTGCATTAGGATGAAGGAGGGAAGGGTAGGTAGCATAGCATTTGCAGATTTATTTTATTTCTTTAACACAAGTATTTCTTTTAACACAGTGCTTATCAAAAGCCCAGTGCTGTTCACAAAGAAAAGGCAATAGTATTCAACTCTGCTTTTTGCTTCTCTTTTATCCACCAAAGAAAGTAATTTTCAAATAAAAAATATTAAATCAGACATCAATAAAAAGTAAGTAAACAGTAAGTTCACACAAAATACAGGAAGAGTGTTTAACCACTTTTAATTATTCATTTTTCTAAGCCTAGGTTCATTAATAGGTGGAATCTAAGATTTTAAACACGTGTTCTCAGAAACTCATGAATCTGAGAGATTATGGTCAATGGAAGTGCTGTTCCAATACTGAAAATAAATATTCTAAATTTTAAAATTACCAAACTCCAATTGGAAACCTTATCAAAATTATCAAACTCAACTTTAAAAACTCAAATTCAGAAGTGTTAAGATCAACACCCATCAAAATTACATAATAGATTGTGTATCTGATAATACGAAATCCATCTGAAACCCGATAGAAAATGAACATTAGGCACCACAATGGTTCACTAAACACAAGTCACGTCAAACTAACCTCCTTATCTTTTCTTGATACAAGTTCTGCTAGATTGGTAAATTAGAATTATTTCATAAAGTGGGCTAAGATTTATGGGGGCAACTCCATGAGGACACAGTGCTACTTTTCGGGAATAACTAATAAGACCAATTCTGCCTTCAACATTGTACTATAATTACATGCAGAGTGCTAAATATTATGAGAGTTATTGCTGAAGAAGTAATGTGGTACTTCAAATGAAGAGAAGATTAACTTTGATTGGAGCAATTATGGAAGGCTATAATCTGGTCAGTAGTATAGAGAATTGGGTTTTGTTGAAAAAGAACTATACACTATCTACTGTTGCTCTTCGAATCATTGGCATTGACTTTCCTTCCTGGCCCAAAATGCCGCGTCTGAATGCCTCAAAAGTGTGCTGTCAGGTAATGCTACTTTGCTCCCCAGATGGTGCTGTGAGCTCATGTCAGTCCTGGAACCTGCTATGGCCTTCTGGAAAAGATCTAAGAAAAGCCTGCGTGGGGCAGAGGTTAGTCACCTTCAAAGGTTAGGATGGCTACAAGGTCTTAAGAAATAGGAGACTTTAGAGGATAAGCTCACTGAATAGAATTCCTTGCTTTTCAGTAGTAGCTTTGAAAGCAGTTTAGGGGAGGGCAGGATTCACGATGGAGAAAGCTGAACTCCTGATGAAATTATGACTTCAAAATTCTCTCAGATGATTCCTAAAAGTATGCTCTTTTTTTTTTTAAAGATTAACATATAACTTTATACAAATAGGACAAAGAGATGGGCCAATTGACTGAAACTACCCTCTAATTGGAAGGGCCAAATGAAGACAGCATACTTTGCTCTGTCTTCATTCAGTAGTAGCTGGCGGGGTGGCTAAAAAGACATGGTGCGTGTAACTTTATCCCGTCTGACCTCAGTGAGGAAGATAATTTCACAAACACCTGACAGAACCACTCATGGATCTTCCTACGAAGACTCCCTCTTGGAAGGCCATGTGGTGGATGGTGCAAGTTTGACTTTTACGTGGAGAAGTCAAGTGTGATTATATTGATCGTGTAAACACACATTGCTGTATTAGAAAATATCCTGGGATCCTAGAACCTTCTCTGCAGCCCCAGAAGGATGGGCAAAATCAGACTGGCCACTGAGCACAGTACAGTATTAGTGACAGTGCAGATGATTCGGATGACAGGATAAGTGGCTGGGGTGGGAGAGAGTGGTAGGGTAACTCTTGGGTCCCCACTGAACCGATCTTCCTGAGTAGGGATTGGCATAGATGGTTAGTTCTAAAAGACATTCCTCACCTGGTAGGCAGGAAACACTTTAAAGCAAGGGAGATGGAAAGTGGGGTTACAGATTAACTGTTAAACTGTCTGCTCCAAGTTCTTTGGTGTGGAAGCTACAGAGTGGGTGTAGCTTCCTTAGCTCAGCACTATACTGTACTTACAAGGTAAATTAAAATTCTAAAACTTTTTGAAGCTACCATTTCACATCTTTAAGAGAGAATTTTTTTTTTAACCTAGAGCACAAATGAAGCCTGACAAGTTTCCTGTTGTCTCCTTTTGCTGCTAGATACGTTTGTCCATCCTTTTTCCTTTTGAGTGTGGAGTTTTGAGGATTTCTACTTTTTGTGGGAGTGTTAGATTCAAATGCCTTGCTTATGAAAGGGGTGAGGCCAGGTCTCCTGTCCCATGTCTGCTAAAACCTAAGCCCTTTCGTTAATGAAATGATCCAACACATCACGGCAGCAAAAGCTGTCAGTGCCTCACTTACAATTCTGGTGTTCGTCTTCCTCTTTTCTAGTCCTTGAGGATGTCCCTTACTTTCTTGTAATGCATTTATAAGGAGACTTGTAATATTCATTTATTTCTAACATTTTAGCAGTTTTATATTGGAAGGATTTTTTTGTAGTAACTATTCTAACAGGCTGCTGAAAAAGACAATCTCTAATACCTTATTTTAAACTTCTTATTGAAGGATAATATATACAGTCATAATGATGGAGAGATGTTCTGCAAAATGCATCGTTAGGCAATTTTGCCATTGTGTGAACATGATAGTGTGTACTTAATGCAAACCTAGGTGGTCTAGCCTATCATACCCGTAGGCTATATGGTACAGTCTATTGCTCCTAGGCTACAAACCTGTGCGACATGTTACTGTACTGAATACTGTAGGCAATTATGGCTCAATGGTAAGTATTTTAGTATTCAAACATAGAAAAGGTACAGTAGAAATATGGTATTATAATCTTATGGGACCACCATATACACTGTTGGTCAAAACATCATTATGTAGCACGTATTGTATGTTTGGAGTAAAGTGCACATATCCTAAGTATACTACTGCATGAAAAATCAGAAAATGAAATTGACCTTGTGATACTACCTAGGCCAACAAATGGAACATCACCAGCCTCCCCGAACCACAACCTTTCCCTCTATCTAAAGATCCCTAGAATTTTGATTTCTAACACTAGAAATTAACGTTGCCTGATTTTGAATGTAATCATACTGTATGAATTATATTTTGTCTGGCTTTCTAAAAACTATTAAGTTTATAAGAATTATTCATTTTTTTTATGTTGGGGCTCAGAAAAAATGATACCCCAAAATAAAGGTCCCAGAAGCAATGTTTCTCTCTGACCATTTCCTGCCCTTGTCTTTTACCCCTCATTCTTCCCTGAGGCAAGTTATAGAAACTAGAATTCTTCTTCCCCAAGACAGGTAAGAGAAACTAGAATCCCTTTTCTCCAAAGCCAACCATAAAACCTAAAAATATTACTCTAACCTTCCCCCATGTTTCTGTGTAACAGCAGCTGGCCATAAAGAAATTAAAACCTTCACTGCAGAGGGGTCCTATCCTAAACCCAAAAGGAAGAAATGCCGTAAGAGAGAGGCCAAGAAGAATCTGAACAGACCAGGCCTTCTAGGTTTCCCCATTCATTCTACGACCATCAGCTCATACTGGTCTTTGTCCAACCGCATTTCCACACAGCTGCCTCTGCTCCAATAAACCTAAGCATAACATCAGATAGCGTCCACTGTATCTTTGGGTCTTCATTCTGAAGCCTCCCATGTCATGAAAAACTATATGACCAAATAAATTTGTTATGCTTTTTTCTATTGTTAACCTATCTTTTGTTACAGGGGTGTGAGCTGTGACCCTTATGGTGAGGAGGAAAGGCGTCACCCCCTTCCTGCCCCTACAGTTACATGTAGCTGTATTTACTAGTTTTCACTGCTGTAGATTCCATTGTGTAAATATAGCACAATGTATTTATCCACTTTACTGCTGATAGGCATTTGGGCTGTTGTAAGTTTTTGTTTATAATAAATAATGCTGCTATAAACATTGTTATATGTGGTTTTTAGGTTCATATGGGAACATATTTCTGTTAAGAGTTACCTAAAAAGAAATGTAAGAATGCTGGGTCATAAAACTGCAGTTTTTAGTATTAGTAGCTAATGCCAAACAGCTTTCCTAAATTTTATATGAATTCATGCTATGGCCAGCAGTAGGAGTTCTTTTGGCTTGATATTTGCCAACACTTAGTGATTCAATCAAACAATTTATTTTTAAGTTATTTTGTTGAGTGTATGTTGGTATCCTAAGACACTTATAATTTGCATTTCCTTGATGAATAAAGAAGTTGAACTATTCTCATAGTTTATTGGACATTTAAATATCATCTTTTGTGAATTTCCAGTTTACGTGGTTTGCTCATGTTTTATTAAGTTTGTTTTCTTACTGACTTATATATGCTTGGATAGGAGCTTTAGTTGTTTGTATGACTTGTAAATATTCTTGTAGTCTGTAGTCTTTCTATATGCTCTATTTGATGACTTTTCATTAGCACAAGTTCTTATTATTAATATAAATTGGTTTATCACACTTTTTCTTTGCAGTTAGTGCTTTTTGGTTTTAAGATTTGCCCTATCCTTTTTGGCATGATGCTATCTTGTGTTGTCATCTAAATGCCAGATTCCAGAAGTGATATTACTTTACCTTTTGTAATGATATATAAAATTGATCTGGAATTGATTTCTGTATATGGAAATTTCCTTCTTTTGTAGTTTGCTAAGGTTTTACTTTTGTTTTTCTTTTTAACATAAGTGGATATTGAAATTTGTTAAATACTTTTCTGTACCTATTGAGATGGTCATATTTTTTCTTTTTTTTTTCTCATTATGTGACAAATTACATTGAGTTTTTGGAATATTAAAACACCATTGTATTCTTGGAGTAAGTTCAAGCTTAGTCATATGTAATATTTTTATATTTCTGTGTTTGTTTTGCCAGTGTTTTGCTTAATATTCCTATCTCTGTTCATGCCAGTTTTGGTGTCCAGATAATGCTGAATTATTTAAATAACTTGGAAAGTATTCCCTCCTGTTTTCTTCTTGGAAGAGTTTGTGCAGGAGTTGAATTAGTTCTTTCTAAATGTTAATCGAATTCACTCATAAAATGTTAGGAGAATTCACTCATAAAATGTTAGGAGAATTTACTGGTGAAACTATCTTGGTGCAGAGTTTTCTTTGCGGAAATTTTACAATTATGGATTCAGTGTCTTCAATAGATATTGGATTGTTTAGATTTCCTATCCATTTTTGTGATAGTATTTATAAATTGTTTTCTTAAAATTTTCCCATTTTATCTAAATTTTCAAATTTATTGATATACATTTGAATGATATCTTCTGATTATCTTTTTAATGTCTATAGAATTGACTCTGTGGTGATGTTGAAGCTTTTTCTTCATTATTTCCTTTTTTCTGCTGGGGGAATTTATTGAACATTTTTTAATTTCTTGAGGTGGATGATTGGTATTTTGGTTATCTATTGATGTGTAACAAATCATTTAAAACATTAGTGAATAAAACCAATTTATTGTTACTGCTTTTGGTCCTGTGAGCAGACAGGGCTTAGCTGGGAATGGAGTTTCAGACGCCATCTTGGAATGGAGTCATCCGTAGGCTTGACAGGAAGGTCAGCTAAGATGGATTCTTTACTCCTATGTCTACTGCCTCATTTTGGGATGGCTGCAATAGTTGGGGGCTGGATGAACTGTCTTCTCCTCACACTATCTTTTCACTGTGGATGGCTTCCTCACAGCATCAAGATAGTTGAACTTTTTACGTAGTTCCGGAGTTCCATAGTTCTGGTTTGTTCCAGAAAGAGCACTGTAAGGGAGGTAGATGCAAGTGTTCTTCTAAGAGAACATAGAGGAGAATTCTTGTTTTTTAAATTTTAAACCACTTTATTTACATATGATTGATGGCGAGATGGAAGCTACAAGACTTCCTATGACCTGGCCTCAGAAATCATGCAAGTTCACTTCTGCGGCATTATGCTGGTGAAAAGTCAGTCAAAGGGCCAGTTCAAATTCAAGAAAGACCACACAAGGATGTGAATACCAAAAGACATGTTTCATTGTGGGACCATTTCTGGAATCTAGCTACCAAACTTTGTTTATTAAGTTTCCTAATATGCTTATCTAAATGCATAAATTTCCTTATAAGCTTATAAGAGCTTTTTCTATATTATATAAGTTTGATATGTTGTATTTTTTAAGCATTCAGTTAAAAGTACTTTCTAATTTCCATTGTGATTTTTTCTAGAACTCATTGTTTATTTAGAAATCTGCTTGTTAATATCTGAATATATGGAGATTCCAGGTACCCATATATTTTTGATTTCTAACATATTTCCTTATGATCAGGGAATATAACATATATACTTTAAAGCCTTTGTTAATAGCCTGGCATTTGTTAATTATGATAAATATTTGATGCCTATTTGAAAAGAGTGTGCTTTTTGGCAACTCATAAACAGATTATATAATTTAGTTGAATTTTTAAATGATGTTATTCAAGTCTTTTATATTCTTACTAAAACTTTGTTTTACTTAAAAATCTCTCATTATTATTATTGATTTAATAATTTTTCATCTTAATTCTGTAAATTTGTTGTTTATATTTTCAGATTCATGTTCTATGTGAATAAAGACAGTTTTACTTCTTTCTTTCCAATCTGGATAACTTTTATTTCTTTTTCTTATCTTACTGCACTGCTCCCATTTTAATGATGGAGAGAAGGGCTACGGAAGGACATTCTTGCCTTGTTCTTGACCTTAGGGGGAAAGCATCTAGTCTTGCACCATTTGGTATGCTGTTAGTTGACATTTTTAAAGAATAGATGTCCTTTATAAGATTAAGGAAATTCCTGTCTGTTGTTAGTTGGCTGAGATCTTTTATCAGGAATTGATGTTGGATTTTTGTCAAATGATTTTTATTTATCTATTAAGATGATTATATAATTTTCTTTTTAATCTGTTAATATCCTGAATTACATTTATTTTCGACTGTTACAACTTTGCATTCCTGAAATAAATGCCACTTGGTCATGGTGTATTATATTTTAAATATATTGTTGAATTCAATTAGCTAACATTTTAAGAGATTATATATCTATAACAGGGACATGGGTATTTAGTTTTCTTTTTTTATAATGTCTTTGAGTTAGTATTGGAGCATTGCTGGCCTCAAAGAAAGAGCTGGGAAGTATTCCTTCCTCGTGAATTTTTCTGGAAAGATTTGGGTAAAATTGGAATTATTTCTTCTGTAAATGTTTGTCACCAGCCAAGTCATTTGTGCTTAGAGTTTTATTTGAGAAATTACTCTCTAAACTAAAGAGGAAAATAGTTAAAGATGTACATACTTCTATTAAGGTCTTATTCTTGTTGATTATACTCGACACAATTTTTTCTCTCTATGCAGCTGCAGGAGAATATATATACTCTATAAATGCTAGAGCACCTTATTTTACTGGTATTCTCAGCAAGGAAAAGTTTTATTTATCTCTGATTTAAAAGAATATCTAGCTATATTATAAATATCTGTAACCTTTAAATTGAAATGTCAATTCATTCTTGCATGCTTGTCTGAAATGTTAGCACCCTCCTATCTTGCATTTTTTGTTTTATGTATGGTAAAATATGCTTTATTTAAAATTAAAATACAATAAATGGGAGAGTAAGTATATTTATTATTTTATTAAAACTTTTCCTATCATGCTTGTTTTAAAATCTATATCCTTGTTTCCATTCCTGCATAAAAAGTGTTTTACTATGAAACATTGCTTTGGTTTTAGATCGAATAAATGTTTTCTAAGACTATCAAACTAAATGTAGAAAACCATAATGGAATTTAATTTTATTTAATAATGATGAAGAGAAGGTATTTGACCCCAATGCCAAAATTTATAATAAAGAAAACACCATTTATATTGTCATGTTGCCTAGCCATTTTATCCTGAAAACTTCTGTCATCTTTTCCCATTATTCTATAGTTCTGGTAACCAGGTACCATAAAATCTTCATCAAATAAATGCTCCCCTTCTATTTCTGAAATCATTGATATAAAGGAAATTCCATGGAGATAAACTATGAAGCTAAATAATTCTTTATGTAGAAAACAAATATGCTTCAAAATCTTAGGATGAAAATCTTTAGAGTGGATGAAGTGCATGATGCAATTTAGGTTATTTTAAATGTAATGGTCGTGTTTACAAATTGAATGATTATTCAGTGACAAATAATGGGTTTAATTTGTTTCAACATGAAATAATTTGAACCTTATAATAAGATCTTATCTAGCATAATAGGGTTGAAGGCAGGCAAATCCCATAGAACTAGTATGGTCAAGAACACACTTATTTTTTTCTCCTAAAATAAACACATAAACAAAAATATAAATGACTTTCTAGGCATAGTTTATAAAGGAGATAGGAGTTTTAAATTCCAGAGATCCTCACTGCTTTGTTGAGGTTGTGAGTTGGCTGCTATACTTTTCTTCTACCTATCCCCTCAAACCCTGTCTTCCTGGCTGTCTTCTCTGCCCTCACTCTGAGAGTGGCTGGTCCAGGGGCGGGCAGGGAGAGAACCAATCGTCCAGTCATCTGCCCCAGTCCCACTGCTCTGCATGTTTCCCCCCATTTGTTCCTCCTTGGTATTACCTACACTTGTTGTGATCAAACTGCTCTCAGTTCTCTTTCTGACTTTTGAAGTTATTTTGAAAAGAAACCTTTCCTACATACTTCAAAATTCACATCCTGTCAATTTTTCTGTTTAAGTGATTTTAAACATTTTTGTTTTGCCTCTAAATAGATTAAATATTCACCTTCAACTTCTGTTAAATGAGCTTTCCCTTCATATGTGGAAAAGGTAGTCTACCCATACTTTTCCCAAATAACCATACATTTTGAATTGACGTATTTCAAATAAGCGTACTCCTTCCCAGAGGAATTAACTCAAACTGAAACTGTGGACCAATCCATAATCCGAAACTGCAATGAACCATGTTGACTCGGTGAATTAAGTATTGAGCTCAACGATTGTTTTTCCACAACCGAATTATGAATAGAATCATTATCTAAAATGAAAAATAAAATCATATAACTAAAAAACCCCAAATCCTAATGAATTACTGAATGTTCTTGGGGGACATTCAGTGAAATTGTGAAGTGGCCACGAGGTAGTCATCTCACCCCCAGCCAATAAATTTCTGAGCTTTTCAGATCCTGAATATATTATGGCCATCACTTACTTTTTAATATTCCTAAATGTGCAATAGGAGATGATTCTATAAGTTGACTTTTTTAACATCTCAAAGAACTCTTTATCTTTTGAGGATTTGTGAGCTTACGTATTTTAAATAGGCGATTGTACACCTTCAGCTTTATCTTCTTCCCCTCGCCGTGAATATCAGATGCTCTAATTAGAGAAAGCCATGAAACCAGAGTGCAAAATAGATGGTGTATGTCCCAAAAGGACAACTTTGAAAGGAAAAAAAAAAAAAAAAAATGTGGTAAAGCAACGGGAACGCACTCCGTGATTATGAGCTCTGGGGCGGTTACGCAGCGAGCATGGTGGGGATTACAAATGTGCTTGCTCCGGCAGGAAGGATCTGCCTATTAACAGAAACCAGCTGTTCGTAAAAAATGCTATGCCCAAAGTAGTGAGAGGATGTCTTAATCTAGCTCTGGGCCCCATGTATTACTGCCGAAAAAAATTTCAGAATCTATCAACTCCATTCAATTAATGACACTCCTGTGGATTTATGCAACACCAAGAAAATATTAAAAATAGTTCATCTAAAGTAAATCGATCTCTAGGTTCAACAACACCTTTCTTTTACCATACAAGGTCTGCAGGTTTTCTAACTTGTCAGTTTTCATCCAGGCCTATGCAAGGATGCAACTTAATTATGTCAGTGGAATATGTTGTGCCTTCCTTTTCATAGTGACCGACAGACTGTGCAGGTCACTCAGACCCCTCCCTGATCTCTGAGCAGAGAAGAGAACTATGTTTAGGATTAACTGAGCATCACATCTCTCTGCTTTTTTTCAATCCATAACTTTTGTGAAAATATCTTGTATCTTCCTAAATATGAGTGATATTATATGGCAACTTGTAAAACTATGGCTTATGGAAATGTTTAACTCAAAAATGAAAAATGCACAAAGATAGAAAAAGTTCTAATTGGAATATACAGAGTCTGGAAAATAAAGGTCTTATGTGAAGCTTTAGGACTTCTTCATTTCTAGAGTGATTTCTTTGTATTTTGTCATCTATTATAATAAAAAAGATTTTTATTGAGAATCTACTAATGGTCAGATGAAATGGTAAACACTTTTTATACAATATTCAGTAAGATAGATTTTCTCTTGCAACTCAGTTGAGGCAAAACAGTCATTTACAAACCTAAGTGCTAAGTATTATGGAGATACTAAAAAAATTATAAGAGTACAAAGAAACAACACTAAAAATAGGCAACCGACTCAGCCGTGGGTGTGGTTTGTATATATATGTGCGTGTGTGTGTGTGTGTGTGTGCATACACAGTTCTTGCATGGGGAAGAAACATTGAAATCAAGAATTGAAATATTGATCGGATGTATTTAGTTTAATCTCATGGCTAATAGAGGTAAAGCCATTCCAGACAAAGGGATCAGCAGGGACAGAGGCTTCTGAGGAAGAGGAACTAAGTGCATAGCTTCTTCAAAGAGTGTCAGAAGACCGAGGTGTAGCTGATTTCAGAAAGTGTGCAGAGGGCTAGCCAAGAAAGACTTTGCGAGCAATTCTGAGAAGTTTGAACTTTATCCTAAAAGCAATAGGAAAACCTTAAAGTGTTTTAAGAGAAGAAATGACAGCGGAGTGAAGATTTTAGAAATCTCAACACCCCTGCTCTCTCAGGAGATCCATCAGCCGAGGTGGTCAGAGCATAGGTGAAGCTTTAACCTTTAAAGATCCTTAAGGTCAAGACTAATCTGTCAAACACTGTTAAATACCCAGAACTGAGGATATTTTCTGGAACAATAGATGTATTCAGTAAATGTTTTTCTGAATAGCTGAATAGATAAATAAATAAAAACCTCTGTGGGTATCTTATCAACTCTCTTCTCCAGATTTAATGAAGTTGAAATGTTGCCTAATTCCAATTTACAATATTTAATCTATCCCAGTCCTCATTAGTACTATATTTAACAAACTCTCAAATAACTGAATTGTTGTTTTTTAACAATCACAAATTTGGTTTATTTATGAACAAACATTTATTGCAATTCCACCGGGCATATGTTAGTGTCCTAGGTGCCAGGATGACAAAGCTGGGACTTTATCGTTAAGCTGTTTATAATCTCACCTCTCATCTATAAATATAGTTTTCCTATATCTTGTATCTTACTTTATATAATTGAATGGGGTCTTCATTGTGCTGGGGTAATTTGGGAACTATCATCTTTATTCAATATTTTCTTGTATCAATTTTCTAACCTCTCTAAGGACTTGATATTATTTTATTCTCCTAGGTGTTGGCCAAATCTCTATTTTAATTAGAAATATTTCTCTTTAACTTTATAAATAAATCAATCATTTAAAACCTGATCATATTTTGCTATTCACAGCATATGGCTGCACACTCAATATTAGCTCCATTATTTGTACCATATTAGAATTTGATTTTAACAGATGACAATTGACAACTTTGCAAGTTCTGGGAGAAAAACCTATTTATTTTTGCCATTTTAATGTAAAGACTTAGTTTGCTTTTTCTGCACAAATAAGCTGAAGTTGTTTCACAATCTTAAGTTCTGTTCTTGGTTACTTTTAATTCTTTTCCACATACCATTTTCTCAATTGCTTTATAGACTGATAAGTTGGAAAGTAACTGAGATCCTTATATCATAGTCTTTTGGGGGCATCCTTCATTAATTGTTTTAAAACTGCTTTTGCAGGTTAATTGTATTGGTTAAGAGAAAAAATATAGTCATTAATAAATGCATAGACAGGAAAAATGTGAAAGATAAATGTTAAAACAAAGGAATGCTTACTGTCAATTGTTTTGATTCTTCCAATTTGGATGCATGAGGTCAAATAGCATTTAAATCTGTAGTTTTAAATTTCCTTTAAAAGCTAACATTTTTAATATACAATACTTGGAAAATTTAAAATCCCCACTTTCTACATTGAAACAAAATTCTCTTTATCTTATAAATTATATTTAATATGACTAGAATGTATATTATAAAATTACTGCCCCATTACTATAAATTTTTGAATGCTGGATACTTAAGTTTTGCCCATTTCAGTAATTTTTTTGAGTTCGTTTTCTTTTCAAGTAAGAGAAGAAAAAAGAAACATTTAAATCTGTAAGAAAATTATATGGTATATTCAAAGTTCTCAGTTTCTGGCCAATTTGAAGTGTCACTCAGCTATGCCATTAAATAAGCACTAAATACGTTTTATGAATTAAAAAAAGAATTCAAAACTTTATATGCTTGGTTGATATCCGCTAGATTTTTTTTTTTCTGGATAATAGATTCTTACTGGCTTCTCTTATGGACAAAGAGAGGACTAGAGCGTTTAAGAGTCTGGGGTCAGTCACGTGTCCCAGCCTGAGCTTGTGTGCAGCTCTTCCTTACTGAAGGTGCGTCTTCTGATGACCCTGCAAAGAGGACAGAAGGGGCCTCAGGGATGTTGAAGAGGAGCATCCTCTTTTGCTAGAGCCAGGTCACACCTCCCTGATGAGTGCTGCTTTTTTCCCCTAACAACAATAACAATAATGATGGCAATTAACATTAACAGCTAATGATGTCGCAGCCTGTGTTAACTACTTTGAAAGAGGCCACTTCTTTCAATAGCTATGTGAGGTGGATTTGACCTCCACGTTGTAGAGATAAGGGACCTGAGGTTTACAGGGATTAGGCAACTTATCAACAGTCTTAGAGGAGTTAGTAGAGGATACCGTGGACTTAATTCATGGCCCATGCCTTCCACTGCTGCATTGGCAGGTTCGCCCACCTGTGCGAGATTAGCTCCCAGACGGAAGCAGGCACAGGCTCTCCGTTCCAGTTCCTTCAACCACTCCTAGGTACCTGATGTCCTCATGGGGTTTTGCATTTCTTCCTATCATAAGCTGTTTTCAGGGGATTATACAATGTGGTCATTAATTATCTCAGTGTTAAAGGCTGAGACCTGACACAGTTTTCTCAGAGGAAATCTGCACCTCAACTCTTGGACAGTATTGACACTTTTTTTTGTTTGTTTTATTTAGGTATGGTTGACTACTAAAAATTGTATATATTCAGGATACACAGTATGATGTTTTGACATATGTATGCACGTATGTAATGTGACATGATTACCACAATCAAGCTAATTAGCCTATCCATCACCTCACATAGTTACCTTGTGTTTGTGTGTGTGTGTGGTGAGAACACTTGAGAGTAACTCGTTAGCAATACAGTATTATGAACTATAATAATGTTGTACATTAGGTCTCCAGAACTTATTTATCTTATAACTGAAGGTTTGTATCCTTTGACCAATATCTCCCCTTTTCCCCTACGCCCCAGCCCCTGGTAACCACCATTCTGCTCTCTGTTACCATGAGCTGGACTTCTTTTTTTCCCAAAGATTCCACATGTGAGATCATGCAATATTTGTCTTTCTGTGTCTGTCTTATTTCACTTAGAAAACTGTCCTCCAGTTTCATTCATGTTGCAAATAGCAGGATTTCCTTCTTTAAGGCTGAATAACATTCCAGTGTGTGCAGATATCCATGCATCTGTTGACAGATTTAGGTTATTTACAAATATTGGCTACTGTGAATAATGCTGCAATGAACATGGGAGTGCAGATATATCTTTGAGATGCTGGTTTTATTTCCTTTGGATACATACCCTGAAATGGGATTGCTGGACCATATGGCATATTCTTACCTGAAGTCTCTGGGCTGATTTCATCAGCATATTGATGGAGTATGGCATATTACTCCCATCTCACTGATCTTTAAGGTTTTGGGGTGTTTTTTCAAAGCTCTAGCTTCATCTGCTCTCTCCTAAATTTCTGATGCAAATCTCCATGGAAGGGAGAAATCCCAGCACGGAGAATCACTATGTGGTCAGTCACTGTTGATGTATGAATGGCCATTCCTCAGGTATGTTAGAGCTGAATAATTTTGAAGAAAACTGTTAAAAACACTTTTTCCCACTTGGAAATGTTTGAATATTAGACCACAGCCAACATCATACTGAACGGGGAAAAATTGAAAGCATTTCTGCTTAGAACTGGAACCAAACAAGGTTGCCCTCTATCACCACTTCTATTCAACATAGTGCTGGAAGTCCTGGCCAGAGCAATCAGACAAGAGAAGCAAATCAAGGGCATCCAAATGGGGGCAGAAGAGGTGAAACTATCGCTCTTTGCTGACAATATGATTTTATATCTAGAAAACCCCATAGATTCTGCCATGAAACTACCAGAATTGATAAACAAATTCAGCAAAGTCTCAGATTACAAAATCAATGTACAGAAATCAGTAGCATTCCTATACGCCAACAGCAGTCAAACTGAGAAGCAAATCAAAGACTCAATACACTTCACAATAGAAACAAAGAAAATACAATACCTAGGAATATATTTAACTAAGGAGGTAAAAGACCTCTACAGGGAGAACTATGAAACACTGAGGAAGGAAATAGCACAGGACACAAAAGGTGGAAAACCATACCATGCTCATGGGTTGGCAGAATAAACATTGTTAAAGCATCTCTATTACCCAAAGTGATGGAAGACTTTTCTTAATTCAGTTGCATTAGGAAGATAAATCAGCAGATAATGACACACCATACCTTTCCCCAACATCAGGCAGGTGGCTTGTTTACATGTGATAGCATTCCTGGGCAGCTTCAGTCTTTCAACCACTGACCCTCTCATTCACATCCATTGCTAAATTCCTCCCAGAGGCTGAAATGTAAAACTTTCCCTGTGTTTACTTCTCTGCTTATGCTTCCCTTGTGGAAGCCGAACACTTTAAGTTCCTTCTTTGATGCAGAAAAATATAAACTCGGAAGTATGGTTCTTACTTTAAAATAGAATCAGCTTTAATTAAAGGGAAGCTAGGCAATTTCCTGGGGGAAAAATTCTTGTGTATTCAGTTTCTCTCTTATGAATCTTTCCTGTGTGCTTATATGAAAACTGAAATCTTGACCTAGTAAACTATACGAAAAAAAAAAAAAAGGAAAACCTGTTTTGGTTGGCTAACTAATCATATTTGGAATAAATTTCCCAAATAAGCTTAAACTTGACTATGCTCTGCCCTCAAGATGGTGATTTTGCTCTGCAGTATTTACCTGCCAGTCAGCGTGAAGAGAAAAGGACACACCTATTGTCACTTTACTCAGTCGAAATGTAACATCTTCAGTGTAAAACTTGGTATTTGTGTTACTGGTTTATGAACTACATTTCAGATAACTGAGGAAAGTCCTAGAATGTGACAAAAAGGGAAGCAGTGATAGTTTATATTTATGTGTACTTATGGTTAGAAAACACAGAAAGAATAAGCTTACTGTCTTTTAATCCTTACGCCAATTCCAAGGCCTTTATTTTAAACACTTATAAAAACACTAGTAAAATTTCCAATATTCAGACACATTCTGATCTCCTGTTTCCCAGCCACAGCCATTTAGAATAAGCTTGAAATGCTTCTGACAGTTTCAAATCTAGATCATAACATAACATTTCATTCATGTTTTTATGCACACCTCTCAGCTCCAACAGCATTTGACTTTGAAACTAAAATGTATTAATTTCAGTTTTCTACAAAATCTATGCTAAATACACCTTCTATCATATACACGGCTCACTATTCTCCCAGACAAGCTGCAGCCCACAACCCACAGGCACTCTTGGTTGGATCTGGGCACTTTGTTAAGGTCTAATGTCATCAAGTATAAGAGAGAGTATTTTATTTCTATATGGACCTTATTGAGACTTCTGAAGTCATGTTACATAAGAAGCTAACATTTTTATCAATGTGTAGAAAATGATGACGATGATGTTTTCACATCAACAGCAAACACAAATAAAACAGTAAAACAGAACATTAAAACAGCATGCTGTTTAGCAATTATTATGCGCCAGGCATTCTGTTAGGCATTTTCTGCCTTCTTTTGTCATTTGAGAGTTACAAAAATCTGTTGAAGAAATGTAATCTGATGGGTCGAATTGGCTAAATCATAAGGTCCTAAGAGGAGGCGGCATACCTGTTTTGCGGACTGTTGTATCTCCTGTGTCTGACACAGACCTGTGCTCACTTACTGTTTATTTAATTACTGAACAGCTGCCACAGCCCTTGCCTTATAGATGTGGAGACAGAGCATCTGAGAGGTCACAGAGTTTGTAAATACTGGAGCCAGGATAACTGACATGAAGCCAAGGCTTAGATCATTATGCCTTTTTGCCTTCCTGCACTAACAGGTGAAAGTAATTTTGGTTCTATGTTAAAAACATATTAAATTAGAGGGAGTTTGCAATATAGAGACACTAAAAGTTGATCTCAGGTATAAAGGTGACACACAGTTTTCTCTCATACAATAGTCTAAGCTCCTTCTCAAAGGACATAAAGCATTGTACCTTGACGGTGTTTAGCTAATAGAAATGGCCTGAATTCAGTGAGAAATGGACTTATCCAGCCTGTGTCAAGGGACTCTGTCTATGCTGTTGCTGAAATTCTCTAAATCAAAGTGGTGGTTATTTTTTATTAATCATTCAAGATCTCAGCTATGAAAAGCTTAAAACTATCTGTAGAAGAAAAAGATCTTCTCTGCTGCAAATTTCAAAATCCTCTGCTGTCCCTCCCCCAAACCTGAAGCCTATCAACTAAGTATAAAATTTTATTCCAGTGATTTAGTTTGTTGGTTTTATGTTCACTTTCCATTTCCTGAGATTACACTCTTCCCTGTGAGATTTCAAACTCCTAATAGCCCCAGAGTTTTCTTCTAACACCCCCTGGCCGCCTATCCATCCTGCACTACAGAGAGACAGTAGATTCCTTTCAAGTCTTTTGCCTTCTTCTTGTTCTGTAAAAAACAAAAACACTCTGGGAAAAATATCTCTTGATAGTTGTGTGCTTTCAACTTACATTCAGATTGATTCTGGACCCCAAAATCTTTTAAAATATGCTTCCCCATTTAGAATTCAGAATCAACGTGAGATTCCTAAAAGGTGTACATTAGGAATCTTGCCATGGTTATATTTTGACTAAAATAGGCTTCATACATTTGAGGGAGAATGAAAAAAATGTATACTTGTGTATTTTGTTTTTTCTTTAAAAACAAAACAAAACAACTACTTTCCTCACTTGTTCTGTTTCTTGAAGGTTAAAATGTGGAAATACGCTGCTGTGAATTAACCAGCCCTCCCAAAATACTGAAAAAAAAAAAAAAGATTCTAAGCCTCTGGAGGTATCCTATAAAATAAGATGGACGAACTATTCATTGAATCTAGGATGTTATTGAACTGAGGGGCTCTGTGGGTGTGGAAAAGATACACCTGCCAGAGAAAGACGATGTTTCCTGCAATGCTGCAAGGGGGGCCCTCCCCAAACGTGTCATGGGAAACCCAAAGATTCTGTGTGACACAGGCGCTGGCCACAGGCCTTCCCTTTCCACATACTCACGGGGTATCTTTTAAATTGTTTTCCTGTGTAGACTGACAATCTTACATATGTAAGTTTCCCGAGCTTTTGTAATATTCATGTAATTCATCAAATTGATGGGGAAGTTTTGGGCCCCAAATCAGCTTTGCATAAGTTTTTCTATCTGATGCATTTTGTCTAGGACCTTGGGAAACTAGAAGCAGCTAATTGTTAGGTTACCAGGCCTGCAGAGTTTATTATAGAAAGTGATTCATGTATAGTAGTATTTAGAAAGATAACAGAAGCTTATGAATTCTTAAACATTATCTTTTTAAAAATTCACAACAGATTAAGAGATACAGAATTCATTCTGAAGCATTTACTTTCTATTTTAAAATGAGTATTTACAAAATTTTAGGTGAATCACAAAGCAGTTTACTGTTAGACTGAGGTGAGGAATACATACAGATTAGTGGAAAATCTTTGAGTAGGATAATTATTTATCATAATCTTGAGGGGCTTTCTTTATTTCTCTTCCCCCTTGGCTCTAAAACCATTTCAGCTATTATTTTTTTTTTTGTTAAAGGTAAATTATGTAGCTAATATAAGACATTTTAATTAACTTTTTTAGTGTTTGAGGCCCAAATTCTTTATTGTCTCCAGTATCAAATTTTCCCATGTTTATTTTAATAATAGAAACCCTAACTTTTTTTTTTTAGTTGGGGAAAAACTACAAAGCATTTACAGTACAATGTTTACAGTCACAATTTGTAGTGAGCTGATTTCCCAAAATATATTACCACTCAAGTTGACTTATCTTGTTACATTCAACAATCTACTCTGTCAAAGTAGTCCATAGAGTACATACATAGTGCTCCAACTGTAT
>CAUYRT010060287.1:0-26830 GCA_963574885.1 Lepilemur ruficaudatus
ATTTTTAAATGTAACAAGATAAGTCAACTTGAGTGGTAATATATTTTGGGAAATCAGCTCACTATAAATTGTGACTGTAAACATTATACTGTAAATGCTTTGTAGTTTTTCCCCCAATAAAAAAGGAAAAAAAAAAAAACACCTAAAAAAAAAAAGTTATCTAGATAGGATATGCATGGGGCAAGTGAGTGGCCAGGGTGAAAAGGGCTCTCAACTATCTAAAATCAAGCTGGGTCACTCGTTCATACAATAAGTCCCCCCATTTCTTTACTGACAATATCATTTCCAGGAAGTAGCAAAGATTATCAGGGATCTTCAGTGCTATTCTGATCCTTATTCTTACCGTCAAACTGTCAGTGTTGAAACTGACAAGAATATTGAATAAAACAATGACAGTTTCATTTTAGAAATAATGATAGGGAGCAAAAGGAATAAATGCACACATGTCCCCTAGTATTTTGGATAGCAGGGTCTTATAAATTCATACAAGAGAGCGATGATTTTTTTATTATGAGTCTCTGAAGGGAAGATAAACTGCATTAGAAAGCTTTCATAATAGCAGCCCTGACGATGATTAATAATATACTGCAAATTGTATCAAAGAGGAGTTGGGGCGTATGAATAAAGAATCATGTTTTCTTCATTTATTCAATGAAAATGGAGGTGATTGCTACATGACAGACACTATGTCTGGTCTTACTGACAGAGTGCCTCTTCTTGTAGAGCTTATGATCTATCTAATGGGGAATATATACAAGAACAGAGACGATAAAAAACATAGTGTCACAAGTGCCATTCAGAGAAAGTTGATGATAACATGGTGCATGTATATAGACCACTTCACCTAGACTTGAAGGGAAGATGTCCTTAGGAAGTTAAGTACATATGTGGGCTTGAGAAATGAATAGGTGTTAGTTAGACAAAGTCTGGGAAAACAGAGCTCTAAGAAGAAGAAACATTATGTGCTCATAATGAGAGATCAGGTGACCTTTCCAAAGATTTCATATTTTTTTCCTAAGAAACATGTGTAAGTAATTGAATAAAGGACATAGAAAGGTATGGTGTAAATGCAAATTTTATTGTAGAATAAAACATAAAATTAATTGATTGATTAAGCAAATTCTAAGAATGGCCAAAAGAGATTTTTTTTGTTTGTTTATTGATGTACTAAGAGCATAGGAAGATCAAAGAATGGGGAAACCTATTAATGAGGGTAGAGCATCAAATATTGAGAAGCAACACAGGAAAAAACTAAACTTTTATTTCTATCCCAAAGAAAAAACATCTTCAGAGTGGAAAGGGTAGAATAAGCTGCCTTTGGTCAGGGAAAATGAAACACAGATGGGTGGAAATACTTTAGGGAGCCTTCTAGATTGAATAAATAGACTCAAATCTCCTAGCACATTCTATATTCTGTCAGTGCCACTAGGATTCAACAGAGCAAGAGTTACAGCATGTGTGACTCCTCATTAAAAAATAACCTTTGGCTAGAAAGACACCCCACTTAGTAAAATTAATCAGATTGCCCTTGAGAATGATCACGTATTTCTGTCTTTTGGTACATTAACTAGGATTCCTGGCAGGGATATAGGGGTCAGGGAGAACTTTGTGGGTAGGGAGGAGGGATTTAAGGAACTTGTACATGGTTTTGGTGGACTTTTCTTTGAGAAGATATAGGCATTGTTTATTTTCTTTTGAGTAAAAGTTGGCAATTTTACAGTTTAGCATAAGAAATAAAACTGTGAAATTATTTCCAATTTGGTAGTCAATTTCACGTACTTTTGAGGCTTTCCGGGTAGGAGTACAGTATGAGTGTAGTGCACAATCTCTGGAATCAGACTGCTTGAATCAAAGTCTAACACCCCTGCTTTCTGCGTAAACTTGGAAAGTCACTTAATATTCAGTGAACCAGTTTTTTCAAATGGAAAAATATATTTGGTGATAATTGTCAAGATCTATGAAGGGCTGAGATTTTTACCTTGCTTTCAAGATAACTCATTAAAGTGTCACACTTTCTGAGCTTCTGCAGAAGACATGGGATTCCTGAGTCATAAACAAAGGACTCTATTACTCACAGTATAGCAGGTGGTATGAATTCTACATTCTCGTAAGTTTTCCTTGGTCTCCAAGTACCTTAGGGACAATGTAGCACTGGGTGCAGGCAAATGCTGTGTATACAGCAACATGTGTCATAGCTAAAGAAATCTAAACTTAGGAAGCTCCCCAATAGTATACATGGGTAGCTAGCAAAACTGATCAACCTTAGCCCACATGGAGAAATTGTCTTTATTATCATGGACAACAAACCTACCCTCTGACTGTGAGGGAAATATTATCTCTATCTCCCAAGGCTGTTTTCTATACTAACATTCATGAAAAGATAACCTGGAACAAAAGCTGTCAAAAGGCATGGAGAAATATGAGAAGACCGTAGAGAACTGTCTCCCAACAATAATAACTACATATCCCCATAGGCTTATTTAAAAAAGATTAATGATTGTAAAGCATCTAAAACAGTGCCTGACACAGACAACCACACATAATTAACATTACTATTGCAATCCCAAACATTTGACTGGCTATAACTTTGAGACACTTGGAAAGACAGACTACTACTAAAACATTCCCCAAATGGCATCTGTGATGGGATTTCTGATACACAATATTATCGCTGGAATAGGACATCTTGTATTTATTCTGCTCAGATCTTAGCTTCCTTCAGGAAAACTTCTCTTAAGAGAAACTTTGAAATTGACCTTAGATAAAAACTATGACCTTAATAATACTAACAATGGAAAGGTATATACTGTTTTAAGCTATACTTTATTTGAAGAATTTTACATACATTAACCCATTTCATTCTCATAACAACCTTTGAGATAAATAATGTCATTTTTCCCCATTTTCCACATGATAAAACTGAATCACAGAGAAGATAAATTACTTCTATTTGATCACACCATTGTTGGTGTTTGTTAGGTTTATTCACTACAAAGTTTGCTCTTTTTTCCCCCTCCATTCCCATACTATATTCTTGGGAATGAAGACAAATGCACAGCCCATACTTAACCAGGTTATCTAACCTCAAAGTTATCTACATAAATCATATGGAATTCTTTGTAGGGAAGATTTGTCTGTTCTCCCCCATTTATTTACTTATTCAATAATTTATGTCAGTATGGTCTCATAGATGTGTATTTTATACTTTGGTTTGTAATGAAATACTACTTTATTTTTTGCATTGCTCAAATTGTCCAGCTTTGGTCATTAAGAACTCTTTTAGTTGGCTCCTGTGTGACTTTGACATGCCACCATCATTGTGAGGGTTTATAAAAGCAATTTCCTACTTTATAGATGTATAAAATGTCCCAAGCTCATCTTGTAGTGGGTTGATGCAAAAGTAATTGTGGTTTTAGCAGTGTTGAAATTTGTCATTTGATATTGGAATACATTCTTAAATAAATGTGGTTGTGTTATACATCATTTTAATGCACGTTTATGGGTTTTTTTATTTGCTAATGACTTATTATTTGCTTTTTATTTCATATTTATTTTAGACCATGGAAATGATGTTAAACAAAAAGCAAATTAAAGCGATTTTCTTATTTAAGTTCAGGACGGGTCATAAAGCAGCATATACAACTCGCAACATCAACAACGCATTTGACCCAGGAACTACTAACAAATGTACAGTGCAGAAGTGGTTAGAGAAGTTTTGCAAAGGAGATGAGAGCCTTGAAGATGAGAGCCTTCCAGTGACCGGCCATTGGAAGTTGACAACGACCAACTGAGAACAATCATCGGAGCTGATCCTCTTACAACTACATGAGAAGTTACTGAAGAACTCAAGGTTGACCATTCTATGGTCATTCAGCATTTGAAGCAAATTGGAAAGGTGAAAAAGCTCGATAAGTGGGTGCCTCACAAGCTGACTGAAAATCCAAAAAACTGTTGTTTTGAATGTCTTCTCTTATTGTACGCAGCAACAACAACAAACCACTTTCAATCAGATTGTGACATGTGATAAATAGACATGTGATGAATAGATTTTATATGACAACCTGTGATGACCAGCTCAGTGGTTGGACAGAGAAGAAGCTCCAAATATTTCCCAAAGCCAAACTTGCACCAAAAAAAAAGGTCGTGGTCACTGTTTGGTGGTTTGCTGCCAGTCTGATCCACTACAGCTTTCCGAAACCCAGTGAAACCATTACATCTAAGAAATATGCTCAGCAATCGATGAGATGCACTGAAAACTGCAATGCCTGTAGCTGGCATTGGTCAACAGAAAGGGCCCAATTCTTCTCCATGACAATGCCCGACTGCATATCACACAACCAATGCCTCAAAAGTTGAACAAATTGGGCTACAAAGTTTTGCCTCATCCGCCATATTCACCTGACCTCTCGCCAACTGACTATCACTTCTTCAAGCATCTCAACAATTTTTTGCAGGGAAAATGCTTCCACAACCAGCAGGATGCAGCAAATGCTTTCCAAGAGTTGGGTCAAATCCCGAATCACAGATTTTTACACTACAGGAATAAATAAACTTATTTCTAGTTGGCAAAAATGTGTTGATTGTAATGGTTCCTATTTTGATTAATAAAGATTTGTTTGAGCCTAGTTACAATGATTTAAAATTCACGGTCCAAAACTGCAGTTACTTTTGCACCAATCTTAATAGTTATCATTTCCAGGGTTCTTTAATCCTTTATACTTATCCAAATTTCCATCTGGTATCAATTTCTTCTGCTTGAGGATGTTTGTTAATGTCTTGTACTGAAAGTCTGCAGTTAATTATCTCAGCTTTTGCAGCTCTAAAAATAGTCCTTAAAAGTCCTTAAAAAAAATCTACTTTATTCTGGAAAGTTGTTTTTTTTTTTTTTTCAAGGTCTAGAATTATAGGTTGACTGCTTTTACTCTTCCAGTGCTCTCAAGATGTCCCATTGCTGCCTTGTGGTTTTTATTGTTTCAAACAAGAAGTATGCTATCATTACTGTTTGTACCAAAGTTTGTAATGTGTCTTTTATATCTAACTGCTTTACATATTTTCTCTGTATGCAGACTCCAGGCAATTTTTTTTTTTGAGATAAGAATCTCACTCTATTGCCTGGGGTAGATTGGGCTAGAGTGCTGTGGTGTCAGCTTAGCTCACAGCAACCTCAAACTCCTGGCTCAAGCAATTCTTCTGCCTCAGCCTCCCAAGTAGCTGGGACTACAGGCATGCGCCACCATGCCCGGCTAATTTTTTCTATATATTTTTAGTTGGCCAGTTAATTTCTTTCTATTTTTAGTAGAGACAAGGTCTCGCTCTTGCTCAGCCTGGTCTCGAACTCCTGAGATCAAACGATCCTCCTGCCTAGGCCTCCCAGAGTGTTAGGATTACAGGCACAAGCCACCGTACCCGCCCAAGGCAATTACTTTAAATGTGTGTTATTTTCATGTATGTGTATGTTTGTGCTTGAAGTTTATTTAATTTTTTGTATCTGTAGGTTTATAAGTTTTATCAATTTTGGAAGTTATTGGGCCATTTCTTAAATAATTTTTCTGAAGCCTGCTCTGACTACTTGACTTAGGTCTCCAGTTATACATATATTAGGGTAAAATATGACTGAAGCTTTGTTCATTTTTTTAGTCTTCTTTTTTTCTTTCTGTTTCATTTTAGTTTCTTTCAACTTCTATGCCTTCAAGTTCACTAATTATGTCCTCAGTAGTATGTAATCTGCTGCTCATTCCATCTAGCATAATTTTTCCCTCAAACATTGCAGTTTTCATCTTTAAGAGTTTAACATGGGTCTTTTTATATATTATTTATATCTCTAGCTAATACGTTCACTCTTTACTTTGGCTCAATGAATATGTGGAGTAGAGTCATAATAACTGTTCTTGGTCAAAAGACCTGAGTAGGTATTTCTCAAAAGAAGACATACAAATGGCCAACAGGTATATGAAAAATTGCTGAACATCACTAATCCAAGAAATTAAAATCAAACCTACAATGAGATATCATCTCACTGTCATTGAAATGTCTTTTATCATAAAGACAAAATTAATAGGTACTAGCAAGGTTGCAGAGAAAGGGGAATGCTCATATGCTATTGTTGAGAATATGAATTAGTACAGTAACTATGGCAAACACTTTGGAGATTCCTCAAAAACCTGCAAGAGAACTGCCATATGATCCAACAATCCTACTTCTGGGTATATACCCAAAAGAAGAAAAATGAGTACATGAAAGAGATGTTTGTCCCCCATATTTAGTGAAGCACTATTCACAATAGCCAAGATATGGAATCAACCTAAGTGTTCCTAATGAATGGATGTACAAAGAAAATATGGCACATGTATACAATGGAACATTCTTTAGCCATAAAAAAGAATGAAATTCTGTAATTTGCAGCAACATGAATGGAACTAGAAGAAGTTAAGTGAAATAAATTAGGCATAGAAAGACAAATACTACATGTTCTCACTCATATGTGAGAGCTAGAAAAGTGGATATCATAAAAGTAGAGAGTTGATTGGTGGTTACCAGAGGCTGGAAGCGTAGTAGGAAGGGTGGCAAAGAAAGATTGGTTAATGGGTACAAAAATACAGATAAATAGAAGGAATAGGGCCTAGAGCTCAATAATACAGTAGTGTGGCTATAGTTAACAATAATATATTGTATAGTTCAAAATAGCTAAAAGAAAGGAAATGTTTTCAACATAAAGAAAAGATAGATGTTTGAGATGATAGATATTCCCATTACCCTGATTTGATCATTACACATTATATACATGTATCAAAATGTTACATGTGCTGTAAAAACATGCACAACTATTATCTATCAGTAATTAATAAACACATACATACATAAAATAACTATTCTAATTTCCTTATCTACTAATTCCATCACCTACATTATTACTTGATCAATTGCAATTGATTATTAACTTTTCCCTCTTGATAGGTTTTATTTTTTCTTTTTCTTTGCATGCTTAGTAATTTTTTTTGAGCATGAGTGAGATTTTTGTCAATTTTACTTGTTAAGTATTGAATTCTGTAATTACTCCAATATTCTTGATCTTTATTCTACAACATAGTTAAGTTTGAGTTTTTCAGGTCTTGCTTTTAATCTCTGTTGGGTGAGACTAAAGCAGTGTTTAGTCTAGGGCTAATTTATCCTACTACTGAGGCAAAACTCTGAAATACTCTGCCTGGGTCCCTCTAACTTATGTAGTTTTTCTAGCCCAGCTTTGAATGATTTCTTCACATGCATGCATTGATGAGTTCTCAATTTAAAACATATGGATTACCCTCTGCAGCTCTCTGGAGCTCCATCTCTTTGCAGCTTTCTCCACTTTGGTGCTCTGCTTTGAGATCTCCAATCACTGTAACTTTCCTGGTTTCTTAGCTCCATCTCATTAACTGAAAGAAACCACTAGACTCTGCCTGCATTTTCTCTCCTGGTGCCCTAAACTGGAAACTCTCTCTCCAGGTAATAACTTGATAATTCAAAAGTCTTACTGGTGTCTCATCTCTTAGGGACTAGTGCACTGATTGATGGCTAATATCTTTCCATCTTACTTTATATACTTTATGTGGATTTTTAATTGTTTCCAGTGAGAAAGTATCTCTGTTCATTACTAGTACATCTTGCTGGAAGTACAAGTAGTAAGTGTACTTTTTTCATATTGCATAATGAAATATTTCATCACTTAGATATCTATATAACTATTCAAACCAATGTTTTCCTAATGACAAAAGCATGATTTTACAAAATCGTCATAGATGAAATATCTATTTAAATTTCCAAATGACAAGTTGATTTTTAGGTAGCAAAGCATGAAATATTAATTGATGTGGTTTCAGATTCTACAAAGAAAAATATTTAAAATTATCTGAAAAGAATATTAAAATGCTCTTATCTTTTCCAACTACATACACTTGTGAGGACAGGTTTTTCTGTTTGTGTGTTTTGTTTTGTTTTGTTTGCTATAGTTCAATTAAAACACTATATAGCAATAAATTAAATACACAAGAAAATATGGTCATCTACCTACATTTATTGAACAAGATATTTAGTCAGCAAAGGCAAAAAATAATGTCACTCTTCTTGGTACTTTTTGTTTGTTTTAGAAAATAGACTTAATTTTTCCTAAAAAAAATGTCATTTAGTTTAACATGTAAAAAGATTAGTGTTGTTTCAAATAAATTAATAAATATGAGTTTTAGGATTTATCAGTTTCAGTCTTTTATTTAATATTGTGAATATCAATAGATATAACTTACATAAACAAAAGCCCTTTGAAGTCTTCAATAGTTTTTATAAGTATAAATTGTCCTGAGATATCAAAATCTGAGAATCACTGTATTAGAAAAATAAGAGGGTCCCTTTCCCTAAAGCTGTTAAAAGAAAAGCAGGCAGCTTATGTTTTGTTGATCTATTTCTTCCTAAGAACCTGTTAAGCAAAATATCCTGTGTATGTATTACACTGGGGTGGGAAATTCTGATGTATAGATATTCATTTAATTACCTATGAGACTATATAACTAGGAAAGACAAAATTCAGTAATCCTACACATGAAAATAGGTTTAGCCAAGGTACATTATCTGTTACCTTCATTTTATAGTATATTAAGAGTCAGAACATAATTACTACCTGAACTATGATTATAGCAATATCACTTTATGTTCCAGTTTTCTAAGAATAACAATATTCAGAAGATGAAAAATCCCTAAAATATATTCAGACTTACTTCTACTTTAGTTTTCTTTCCTATAACAACATTAGAGTTTCACAAACAGCAATACCTTCAGAACCATTTTCCATTAATTCAGAAATATTTATTTAGTATAATGTATGGTAGTAAGAATGCCAGTGCAGAATCCCTGCATTCAAGGAACTTAAAATCTTACAGACTTTCAATAAAGTGATATAAAAAGTAATTTAAAGTAGTATAATAAATGGAATTATGGTATAGAAAATCAGAAAGTTTTAAAAAATTTAGATAAGTCATAAAAAACGCGCTAAGAATAAATCCTCATTGGAGCACAGTCTTTAGGAAGCAGTACTGTAACAAGAAATTCTGTCTCTTCATGACTGTAAAGAGTTATATGCAATGAGAGTGTTGAAAATTGGCCTACTGGGAGTTGACCTCTTTTAGTTTTTAAGCAAGGTAAATTCCAGGGAACATTCCCATCTTTCTAATTTACATATTGTTCACTGCTTCCAAAAATATTCCCTAAAATGATATATTACAAGCCAACGATGATACTTAAATCAAATCTGAAATATTTAAGAAAAAGAATAAAAATATTTAGAAAGAAAAAATGCTATTTTCACTTCAAATCACAGCCCAGTTCAGAGTATTTATTCTAACAGCTAATCAGGAAGGAAAAAGCAAGTGTACCTGTCAGCAAAGCCAAGAGAATGAGCTCTACGTTTTATTGTTTTGTCAGTTTCTCTGGATTTAAAATAGAAAGGATGCCATTGTACTCTTAGGGCTATTTTTAACTCACTCGGATGATGATTTATTTCTTTCCTCCTTAGGAAATAGCATACATCAAGTAATTCCCATGAGAACTTTAAAGAAATAAGAAAGTGTTTATTTAATTTTATTTTTCATCTCTTCACCTTGAACTTTAAGAATGTATTCCATCTCAGCCTCTGGGCTAATTGGTTTCTGAGTGACATTCACCTTTTGTTTATGTCATTTGCATATTTTAATGGCATAAACAACAGGGTTTTTTAATTACCCAAGCATTTTTTGATATTATAACAACAGTATTGATTTCATTTGCATTGGGTATATTTGTGATTTTAATGATAATGTAGCTTGGATGCTGAAGATTTTAATCTCTAATTATATAATAACATTTGGGAAACTATGATATAAAAATATCATTCTTTAATATTAATATTAGTTTTATTGTTCTCAGTGTACGATATTTTATACACATAGCCAGGTGCTTGTCCTCTAATAGCTTTATTCTGAAATGATAGCCTATATACACAATCTGATCAAACACACTCCATATATTTTTTGATCTTATTCTAATGTAATATTCTACATTTGTTTCTAGCTTTTAAAAAATTATAGAACTTTAAGTCCTGCAAATCAACTAAATTACCCTTGAAATTTATTTTACCTCACATAAAAAGTGATTCAGGCCAGGCACTGTGGTTCATGTCTGTAATCCTAAAATTTGGGGAGGCCAAGCAGGAAGGATTGCTTGAGGCCAGGGGTTCAAGACTAGCCTGGACAAAATGGCAAGACCCCGTCTCCACAGAAAATTAAAAACTTAAACCTGGAGTGATGATGCACGCCTGTGGTCCCAGCTACTCAGGAGACTGAGTTGTTTGACAGTAGGACTCCAAGGCTGCAATGAGCTATGACTGCACCACTGCACTCCAGCCTCGATGACAAAGCCAAACTGTTTCTCTAAAAACAAACAAACAAACAAACAAAAAACACAAAAGAACAAAAAAATAGTGATTCAGTCAATTTGATAATATGAAATGAGAAAATATTCTAGGTTTATGAAAAAGTTAGATAACTAGAATTACAGGAGCTGGCTGGATTGAAAATTTTTGTCACAGAATAATAACATTTTAAAAAAGAAAAGTACTTTAAAGGGCATGTGTTCCAATTTTTGTGTTCCAAAAATGAAGCAAATAAAATTCAGAAAAATCAAATGACATGCTCAGTAATATATAGTCAGTCTTTGGCAAGATTAATACTAGAACCTGCCTGGTTTCTATGAAAATTTTTGCTACTTAGTAATTGGCTAATTCATATAAAGAAATCATTTCACTTTATTTAATTAAAAAAGAAAAGAGAGAGATGTAGGTAATATTTAGAGGACTTTTTCTAAACAAAATGGTTAACGAGGCAGGGGATGGTACAGGATAATGTTAGATACATGATCAAAGTAGAGGCTGATAGAAGTCGTACAAATTGAAAAGATTTCCATTGCTATAGCCAAATCAAAAAGTCACACTGTCAATTTAACATACTGAAATCAGGCTTTTTATTAACCTCGTTGACAAGTAAATTTAATAAAAATTATTAAAATGACAATTATTTCCAGAGTGTACTAGTACAGAAACTCTGAACTTTGTAGAGGCTGAATATGCTACAAGAACCTAATGCTACTTAATCTACAGCAAATCTACCATGCGACAAATATAATTCATCAAATTATATTTATTAACCAATTTATTGACTGAATACCATCCACAAAAGAAAGGCATAGAAATGTGATTGCAGAATCTACTATCTAATTGACATAATAGTAATACAATGAACTACCAGCACCTAAAGATAAGCATAATGGCACTCAATCACCTTGTATCTTTTTTTCTTTTAATTTTTGTTTTTTAGACAGGATCTCCCTCTGTTGCCCAGACTAGAGTGTAGTGGCAAATTCACAGATCACTGTAACCTTTAACTCATAGGCTCCCACTTCAGCCTTCTAAGTAGCTGGGACTCCAGGCACACACCACAATTTCCTGTTAATTATTCTTATTTTTTGTAGAGATGGGGTCTTGCTATGTTGTCCAGGCTGGTCTCAAACTCCTGGCCTCAAACAATCCTCCTGCTGCAGCCTGCCAAAGTGCTGGGATTAGAGGCATGAGATACCTGCCTGGGTTTGGTATCTTCTTTGAAAGAGGGGGATAAAAGTAAGAGAATGAGTAAGAACCAAGTACACTTTAAATGACAGACATTGTTTATAGTCACTGAATGAAATCCACTCTTTTTATATGGGTTTTAAATGTTGTCCATGAGCCATGCATTCTCTAGTGAGAATTAGTGTCAGGGGAAAGCAGAGACTTTCCCTTCCCCTCCTATGGTTTGGGAGTAGAGCAGTCACCCCACCAGATAAGTGAAGGGGTTTCCACAAAAAGGGGGGGAAAAACACAGCAATTGGAAAATGCCTTCAAAAAGAAGGGTAGATCTCTTAGCTGACCTTCTTTTGCTTAATATCATTTATACAGTGTCTATTTCCAAATTGCTATCTTTGATCCAGAACTCCTCTCTGAACAACAAATCTAACTGCAGATTCAATATCTGCAATTGGATATCTATCATTGCAAACAACATGTTCAAAACTGAACTCCTTATTTCCATATATTTTCACACATTTTTCACAGTCTTTTCCCATCACAGTAACTATCAAGTCTTTTCTTCCAGTTTTTCCAATAAATGTAATCAGAGTCATCCTTGACTTTTCTCTTCTTCTTACATTCTACATCTAATCTATCAGAAAATTCTAGCAATTCTTCCTGCACAATTCAATCTGAATCCATTTACTTCTTCCCATCTCCCTTCCAATACAACCTCCATGGTCTAAATCTCCATCAATTTTTGCCAAGATTATTGCAATAGGCTCCTCATTATACATCCTATTTTTGCACTTACCCCTCTCCAATCTATTTGTTTTCTTCAGCAGCTAAAACAGACCATTTAAAAAGAAGACTTGCATATGCCACATCTCTTCTCAAAACACTTCTCAAAAGCCTTCCCATCTCACTAAGGGTAAGATCCACAGTCCTTACAATAATGAAATGCCGGAGCTAAGCTTGCAGTCTCCCTCTGGCCCAGCACTTACTGCCTCCATACGTCTCAGAATCTCTCTCCTCCCGCCTTTTCCTTTGCTCTGCTCACTTCCTCCCTGTCTGTTTCCCTGTATGTGCCACACATTTCCATCTCAGTTCCTCTGTGCTTGCTTGTTCTAATGCCTGAACCATCTCTCTCTTCTTATTTTCTTCTAGTCGCCGGTCACAAGTCTCTTTGGTACCAGGGCCATGATAAATCCATGTAAAAATAGCAATATTAGGTCACTGGCATTCTCTAACCCTCTTATCCTATTTTATTATTTCCATAGTCTTTATCACATGTAACAGTACTTTTTAAATTTTTATTCATTGTTCTGTTTTTCTTAATTGGGATATAGCTCCATGAAGACAGGGTTGTCTCTAAGTTATCCACTCCTATATCTAAGGTTTCCAGATAAAAATATAAGACACTCAGATAAGTTTTAATTTGGGATAAAAAATATTTTTAGTATAAAAATGCCCCAAATATTACATACTTTTACTGATATATTATTTGTGTTTATCTGAAATTCATATTTAATTGGGCATCTGTATCTTTATTTGCTAAATCTGACATTCCCACCTGTATTTCCAGTGCTTCAAACAGTAACTGGCATAGCTTAAGTACTTAGTAAATACATGTTGAATGAATTATGTGGCCAACAGTGGTAGAATACTGTTAAGGTGTTCTTGGGAGAAACTAACATGTATCCTCAGGGGCTTAGAGGAGCATACGAATCAAGAGATTGAGACCTACTTCTATCCTAGAGAAGTCTAAAGATCAAAGGTTGGTTGAAGTAACAGAATCTATATGATGAAAAGAGGCTTAATAGTCAGATCAGATGTACTCCCTTCCTCCTGCCTTGCAGGGCAAGCAAGAATTTCTCAGGGAAGGGTAGCCTGGCTCAAACCATCCTAATATCACCTTGGCCACTAGGGCCGTCTGCTATGGTAAGAGCCACAGTAATGGAAGTCTGTGGGTGAGCCACAAAGGAAGAGATATGAGAAGGAAATCATAGCAAAGCATTTACCAGAGGGTGTATCATCCTAGACAAGAACTTTGGAAGTTTCATGTCCTCCATGAATGAGCCAATATTTGACAGCAGACACTAACAAATTATAACAACATGATTCATTTAGACATTGTCTCTCTTTCTCTAACCTTTTTTGACTCTATGTCAAACCTAAAGAACAGGAAGCACAATAAGGAAGACGTCAAGGAAGACTTAAAAAAGAACTCACACTCTCATTTCCATGTTGTAAGTTCCTGAGCTGTAAGTCAAACTAAAAGAAGAGAAAACACTTCAAATTGGATGTAAAACTGAAATTTTAACTAGAATTCAACTACCGCACATGTGAAATGCCGTCACAATTAAAATAAAAGAGGTCATGATTATATAATTATTAAATGAGACTATTATTATAACTGAGTGGCTAGAAACATAAAAATTGATCAAAGTTTTATTATATGAATGAATAAGTAAGAATATGGTTATAATAAAATGTAATGCCATTTCCTATATGACATTAAGTTTAATATATTTGATATTAGTTAATAACATTAAGAATAATAAGGAGGAGCAAAAGGAAAGTGAAAGCCAAGCAATAAAGAATAAAAATAAACAAATGGAAAGGACCTTGAGATGAACATATCTGTATAGGGAAGTTAAACTGTTATTCAAACATAATGTATTATATCCTACCGGAGTATAAGATTTACAAAACACCACATTAGCATTGAGCAGGTCTAAATATAATTATAAGTCAGATTAACTGTCCTCACAGAACAGTTATAATGGTAGAAAAATGTAATTATAGTTTAAGGAAACAATAGATGAGATATTATAAAGATACACATGGTTAATTGTTAGATGACCTGTATAGACAATGAGTAATTTTGAAGAGGAAATTATAAATTCGGCCATGACAGATAAGGGATATTATGAGGATGTGAGATTTTAAATGTATAATTAGTAATAAAAATGATGTTAATAGGCAGCATAGAGAGGAATCACATCTCAAGTACTCAAAACAATAAGAATAAATGGATAAGGTAGATGTCACTAAAGGACTATGAAATTTTTATGCTTCCAGCCTACCAACAAATTAGTCTGAGAAGTTATCCCACTTAAAAACAAAACTAAGTGCTGAATAAATTACCAAAAAAATATTTAAAACACATCACATAATTGAATTAAGATATTTAAAAGAAAATCACCAAGCATCAAAAGTTTAGCTCAATATGAACTTAAATCAGAGTATTAAACCAACTGGATATTAAACATGGCTGTGGAGGGGAAAATATACTACCAGGAAAATAGAATTTGAGAGACTAACAGTAATCTGAAATACTGGCTTTTGGGCCATGAGCCTGCATACAACTGTAGAGTTCAATCTGAGATCACCATAAAAAGATCCCTAAGGGGATTATAGCTTCAGTGGAAATGTTAAGGAAAAAAAAGAAAAGTCAACTAACAAAGTTAAAACGGTAGATCAAATTAGTTATACTTCAGTTCCAGAGAGGGAAAATAACAAACTAATAATAGTAATATGTAATTTGCCCCTGAAAATTTGTAACAATATGGCTGCATTTATGAGGATCTCAGAAATGTATTTATATAATCCATGCTGAAGGAAAAATCACAAAATGAAAAATTATATAACAGAATTTTGTAGTTCTCTTCATAAAGGGAGGCTAAAAATGCTTTCAGCAAATACCAAATTAGTGGTGAAATAGCAGACACATTCTATTTAAAGGAAGGAACAAGACAAGGATGTCCATTATCATTCAAAATTTTATGGGAAGTGTTTGCTAGTCCAGAAAGGCCAGTCCATATGTTAAGATGATAAGATTTTCCATTTATTCATTGATGGACATTTAGGTCGATTCCATATGTTGGCTATTGTGAATAGTGCTGCAGTAAACATAGCAGTGAAGATATGATATCTTCTTGGCATACTGATTTCATTTCCTTTGATATATAACCAGTAGTGAAATTACTGGATCATATGGCAGTTCTAATTTTAATTGTTTGAGAAAATTCCATACTGTTTTCCACAATGGCTGTACTAAGTAACATTCCCACAAGAAGTGTGTACAGGGTCTCTTTCCTCCATTCCTGAAAAAGCTTGTCATCTGTTTATTTTTTTTTATAGTAGACATTCTGGTTGGAGTGAAGTAATATCTCATTGTAGTTTTGATTTTCATTTTCCTAATTATTAGTGATGTTGAGCACTTTTTCATATATCTGTTGGCCATTTGCATATCTTCTTTTGAGAAATGTCATCTTATGTCTTTTGCCCCTTTTTAAATTATGTTTTGTTTTGTTTTTGAGTGGTTTGGGTTTCTTATATATTTTGGATATTAACTCTTTAACAGATTTATAATTCACAATATATTCTCCCATTCTGTAGGCTATATATATAAAAAAAACAGCTAATATCAGACTGAACAGGGAAAAGATGAAAGCTTTCTGTCTAAGATGTGGAACAAGACAAGGATGCCCACTTTTACCACTTTTATTCAACATAGTACTTGAAGTTCTAGCCAGAGCAATTAGGCAATAGAAAGAGATAAAGAGCATCCAAACTGGAAAAGAGAAAGTCAAACTGTTCCTATTTGCAGATAATGTAATCTTATATATAAGAAACCCCCCAAATGCCACCAAAAAGCTATTAGAATTAATAAACTACTTTAGTAAAGTTTCAGGATACAAAATTAACATACAAAAATCAGTACCATTTCTATATGCTAATAGAAAATTATCTGAGAAAGAAATCAAGAAAGCAATCACTTTTGCAATAGCTACAAAAATAAAATATCTAGAAATAAATTTAACCATGGAGGTGAAATATCTCTACAATTAAAAACTATAAAACATTGATGGAAGAAATTGAAGAAGACATAAATAAATGGAAAGAGATCTCATGTTCATGGACTGAAAGAATTAATATTGTTAAAATGTCCATACTACACAAAGCGATCTATAGATTCAATGCAATCTCTTTCAAAATACCAATGATATTCTTCACAAAATTAGGAAAGAAACACTAAAAGTTGTAATACTCCAAATAGTCAAAGACTTCAAAAAGCCAAAGCAATCTTGAACAAAAAGAACAAAGCTGGTGGCATCATACTACCCGACTTCAAAATATTTTACAAAACCATACTAATCAAAACAGAATAGTACTGGCATAAAAGCAGACACATAGACAATGCAACAGAATAGAAAGCCCAGAAATAAACATGCATATCTATAGCTAACTGACTTTTCACAAAGTTTCCATGTATATACAATGGGGAAAGGACAACCTCTTTAATAAATGATGCTGGGAAAACTAGATATTCACGTGCAGGAGAATGAAACTAGATCCTTATCTCCCATCACATACAAAAATTAATTCAAAATGTAATAAAGACTTAAATGTAAGACCCCAAATTTTGAAACCACTAAAAGAAAACATAGGAGAAAATCTCCATGACATTGATTTAAGCAAGGAATTTTTTGGATAAATCCTCAAAAGCATGAGCAACAAAATCAAATATACACATTTGGGATTACATCAAAATAAAAAGCTTCTGCCCAGTAAAGGAAACAACCAACCAGGAAAAAAGAGAAAACCTTTCTTTCTCTGTATCACATTGGTAAAAAGAAGTAATTACTTTATATTCCATTGTACAAAACTCACCGCTGAAGTTTTCTCATATTTTCAGAAATAAGACTTCAGAAATATATTGATATTTTAATGGTCACATTTAATATATTATCCCTGTGAGAATTTCTATGTCCAGAAAATAAAAGCTATTGCTTTTCTTTCCTTTTCCTTTTCTTGGGGGGAGGGAGTGGGATATGGAACTCAAAATATCTAATAGTGAAAATTATGATGTCCACATTTCTGAAAGCATCAATAACCCTATAAAAAAAATCACCCCCAGATACAAGCTACCCTGAGTAGTACTAGTAATTTTCACTCACCATACATAACGAGGGCAGTATGGAACACATATTTTGTTTGTTTTTATTTTTATGTTTTGCTTTGCTTTTAACTGTAGATTACATTAGGAATACGAGATTGTTGAATCTGTCAGACAGTTGACAGAGAGTACTATCTGCTCCTTCACTAGGTCTATCTGCCACCACTACCTGGCCCTCAACATCAATACTAAATATCCTAAGGAGCCAAGGGCTCCTTAGGATAACTATTGGCTATCATTCCATTGCTGACCCAATGAAACAAAGAGATAAATTAAAATTTAATTTAGCACTGTGGGTGGAAGGAAAAAGTAATAGGGCCTTAACTTTCATATTCTAAACAAATCTTCTACAAGAAATAATAAACAGTCCCTCCATGAGTCATTTAAAATGAGGATGGGGCAAGCACAAGAAAAGGATGGATAGGTATGATGATCTAAATGTCTTTCTGTACTGCTTCTCTTTGTACTACTAGGTTTAATCAGGTCCTTGCCACATGAGTATCGATAATATCAGCTAATGGCTAGTCTGATGAAACAACAACTTGATGAATTATGAATTATTTCCACTTTGTAAGGATCCTCTACTTCTTGATGTTTGAGGTCTTTAAAAATTAATAATCACAAGAGTTGCTTTCATACATGGTGACATAAGCATGTAAAATTTAGTCTTAAAGATATTTTCAAATACTAAAATAAAACATAAAATAGGTAAGGGACTTGAACAAAATATGGCAGAGTAAGTAAAAATTACATTAATTCCTACCTTGGAAGCCCTTTGAGATGAAGAAAAATAAACAAGTACCAAAAAAAATGACAAAACAATGGAATATGTTCAAACTTCTTACTCCAACTTCAAAGAAAACTGTCCTTTATATAATAATTGTAATAACTGAGACAAAGAGTTCCCAACTGAGAATGCTGGAAATTGGTATGCATCTCTTTTAATTGAGATTATGTGATAACCTGGAGAAATTAAGAGGAAGAAATTCAAAATAGATCTACTCAAAAATCAAACAAAAGAAAACAAAATCCTGTTTAGAAGAATGAAAGCTCAAAATATGGGTGGGAATAAGGAGGCATAGCAAAATCTTTTGTTTCATGGGGCACTGTGCACTAAAATGTCTGAATGATCCCAAATATTTTCATTGTTCTGATATAGTTTTTAACTATATCAGAAAAGGAAAAGGCCTAAAGGTGAGCCTGGAAAGATGGGAGACTCAAAACAATATCCTGGAAACCAAAATGAGCTACCAAATCACAACCAGAATAGCAAGAGCCAAGGGCCTTTGTGTCACCTGACCTCTCATGGCTGTGTGCATTCCCATCAAAAGAGACACAAACCTCAGCAAAAAAATCATCATCATAATCAACATCAATTTTATCATAATTAATTGTATTATCATCAGCAACAACCTAGAGAGAGGGAAAAAGAGATTCAAGAAAGTTACTTATGCTAATTTTCACAATGTCAGGGGATGCAAATAGTATCAATGGAATGAGAATGTCATTGCTGTTATAATATTAACTGCAAATATAAATAAAACCAAATTGTGTGCCTTTTCATTTACTTGGGACAAGAGTAGTGAGGGCAGAAGAATTAAAAACAAATAGAGGTCACAACTCACAACACAACTCACAACTCGGAGATGGCAAAAATGGAAAATAAAGTAAAATAATTATAAGAGAGCATTAAATAAGTAAATTTCAGTATATGAATTACTTTTGAAATTTATTTGTATGTGTGTACACACACACACACACACACACACACACACACACACACAAACACCCCTTGCACCAGTAAAGACTAAGCAGGAATATGCATCCTAGATTACAGTAGTGAACAAAACAAACCAAGTCTTTCACTCATGAAACCTAAAAACCCACATTGGATGAAAGCTAAGTAATCTAGAAAGTTTATCAGTGAAACACAGATTAAAATATATAAGGTAAATGGAGAAAAATAAAAATAGTTGCAGAACTAATAACAGATCAAATCTATTCTAATGGCATATATTCACTAATATTGAGAATGCCACATTATAATGATGAAAGATACAATCTAAATAATGTTTTTCAAATGGACACATTATAGAGTTTGGTAGCCAGGATCTAAACTCAAGTGTCCCTACATACAACTCTGGCAAATTATTTAATCTCTTTATACCTGAGTTTTCTCATTTTTAAAGTGGGGGTCATAATGATGTCTATTTTATAGGGCTTTTTGTGAACACCTATAAAAGTGTCTGGCATATAATAAGTGAAATATAAATGTTTGGTAATAAATAACATTATTTAAATGTTCAAAGCAAAAACTGTAGAAAATATAAAGCTGAAAACCACAGCACTGCTATAGTATTGGGAGACTTTATCATGCTATATGCTATAAAAAGATTTTTTTTATTTTCAATAATCCCAAGAATATTCAAAAATTATAAATATATTAGACTGTGAAAAAGATTTTAAAAATTAAAAATGTAGAAATGACACAAAAGTTTTATTAATGACAATACAACAAACCTGAAATTAAATAAAAGTGCTAATGACAAAAAAGTGGAAACATTATTTTAAAAAGCTATTAGGGTCAAGAGAAAAACCAAATAATTGCAGGGAAACCATAAAATTACTACAAAATCATGATGAACATGCTGCATATGTGAACCTGTGGGCTATAGCTAAATAGAACAATATCCATAACTTAAAAATATGATTGCTAAATTAGAAAAATCTACATATTTCTATAAAGAGAAAATTACTAAAGAACAAATTCCTTGAATAAGAAAATATATAAATAAGAAAAATAAATCAACAATTATTTTAATGATAAAAAAAGGAAAAGACTAAATACATAAAATTAATCCAGACATAAAGAAAAATTACAAATAGAGTTTTTTATTATTATAAATGTTTATTAACTTTATGGTTTTATGACTAAGAGAACACATCCTATCAGTACTACAGCTTCTTTATGCTGTTTGAACAATTCAATTGGATACTGTAAAAGTAGAAGCAAAGATTATTAACACTTAGAATCTCAGGACACTCAGCCACAAGGCACGCATCAATAATACCATTGATATTAAGCAATATCTTGTTTAAAGCAAAATTCAAGCAAATAAAATATTCATGAAGACTTTTTAAGTAGTGTTCCACCCTATCCACCATTATTATCAACAAGGGTTAAAACGCTATTCACAAAATAGGTAATGGCTATCATTGGGCAGGGGATGATACAGTTATTGACAAACTGGTTTATTGAACTACACTAGTTTTTATTATCTTAATATCTAAAACCAGAAGTTCTTTTATTATTGAAAAGCTAAACTTCTAGTTTCCCCGAAAGCAAACAAGAAACAACAAAATAGGAGTTGTTAAGGACAGGCATTGCTCATATCTTTTACTGTGGCTTATATTTGCCACTTTTAAGAGAACCATGGGAACTTTTGGATTTATCAGAATTCACATAAGATTTTTCAAAATATGAAGGTAAAAATTTGATGAGAATTGCTGTAAAACTCTGTGGTAGTCATAAGGGATACTCATTAATGTTCTGGTATCTTCCTTTCACTACATTCCTTGAAATTAGGGACAAACACATGGATTGATTAGGACATTGGAGAGGCAGCACAAGTTATACGCATATTTTTCTGAGCACACTCCTTCAAGAACCTATGCTTTAAAAAATGCTCCCCATATTCTCTTTAGCTATTGTCCTATGAACAGTGACTTCCACATAGTGGAGAGTCCCAGCTTCTGCCCTAAATTGAAGACAATGTAGTGCATTCATTTCCTAGCGCTGCTGTAACAAATACCCACACACTGCATTGCTTAAAACAACAGAAATGTATTGTCTTCACAGTTCTAGAGCCCAAAATCAAGGTGCCAATCCTGCTGTACTCCCTCTAAAGGTTTTAGGCTCCCCTACATCCTTTCTTGCTTCTTCTACCTTCTGATGACACCTGGCATTCTTTGGCGGACAGATGCATTATTCCAAGCTCTCCCTCTATCTTCACCTCATCCCTTATGTATGCCTCTTTATATAATGTTTTGTCTATTATAAGTACACTTTCACTGGATTTAGGGCCCACCCTAACCCTGTCCTCAACTCGATCCTTAACTTAATTACATCTGCAAATCACAAATTTTCAGTTAAGGTCACATTCTAAGGTTCCAGACGAACACGAATTTGGGGGAAACACTATTCAACCCATTACATAGCACATGTAGTGTAAACAAGAAATACAATTTGTTGTTTTAAGCTACTGAAAATTTGGGATTATTTGTTACTGCAGAAAGACCTAAACCATTCTAAATTCTATCTCCCTTTTCAGTAGGATAGTTTATGACCTGAACTAATGAAAGTTCTTTTAAGTAGGGGTTCATGGTAATGTAAAGTTAATCTTGCAATATATATTATGAATTGTATTTGCTATCATTAAACAGTTTTTGCATTAAACAATATTAAATGCCTTTTGTATTAATAAAATTAATGTCCACTCAAAGGGAAATTACTGAGCTTACTCCCACACAGAGCTAGTTTGATCATTTTAACTTACTTAACCAGTAAATTAATTAAACAGAAGTTTAGTCAAATAACTACTGTGTGTGTGTGTATGTGTGTGTGTATGTTGGAGAACATCTAGGCTAAAGTAAAGAGGAGACAAACTAACATCTGTTTAGTAACCAATAAGTACCTAGCATTGTTATAGATACTTCTCACATATTTTATCTCATTTTGTCCTCCTAACACAGCTGTTAAATATTGTAATTCCCATCTTACACATGATGAAACTGCAGTTCAGAGAGTTTAAGTAATTTGGCCACGGCTATAAAGCCAGTAAGGAGCAAAGTATGAATTCTAATCTAAGATTACTGATTAACAGAGGCCATTTTCTTTCCATTACACTACTACATTATTAGAATGAACTAATTTGATTTAATTGTTCAATGACTTTAGAGACTAGTCGAACCTTTTACAACTGATAAAGCTATTTATAGACACACCTACAACAAGTAGCCCAAATTAGAAGATATCCAATCTTCTTTGCAGATGAGCTTAGAATTTGCTTTACAAAAGAGTAAGACTGCTTTATAGCAGACAGAAAAGATTGACTAAAGGAAAATCTACTTGTGTCATTTGATTCTAAGCATAGGAACCCATCAGCAAACGGAAGAACAAAATAGCAGTAGGTATATGAACCCACCTTCATCATTGGCCGTTTATCTTAATGGCCTAATTTTACCATACTTCTTTACAAAGTAACAAAGGAATCAGTTCAATCTTTCATTAATAAGAATGTTCCAGTGATGAACCAATATGAGTACATTGAAAATTTGGTACAAAAAAGTCACACATATCAGTGATCAAAATGTTCAAAAAGCTTTCCGCATTTGCCTAGAATGCCACGCCTAATTCCTATTACCTTTACTTAACTTGCAGGCATGAACTGGGTGTTGTCAAGGAGTAAATGAATCTTTTACCTTTATTTTTTGACAGATGGCTAGGAGCACTAGTTCATTCTTCTGGTTATGACTTTAAAGATTCAAGGGTCACCCCTGTTTATAATTTCAGAAAAGTAGATCTATTTATCTTGCCAAGAAATTAAAACTTTTCCAAATTACATCTCAAAACACTTAGAAGCTAATGATTAATTTTTTTATTTTTAATAAGTCTGGAAAGCAGAAGAAATGACAAATAGATAATCTTAAGTAAATTATGAACTCCAAACATACTTAAAACTGGAACACAAGGAATCCATAAATAATTTTCTGTTATACAAAATAGACATGACTCATTTATTTTTACTATTGCAATAAAAATTCAAGATCAGTCACTGATTTTCATAATATAAGCCTACTATTAAGAAAGCATTTTGTGAAATCTTATGAGACTCATAAATAAATTAAGTCATGTCATTTTCATTTGCTATATGCTAGCTATATTTGTTCCATTTGTCCCTTATTCACTATTCTGTAATTTTGGCTTCTGTACTTAAAAATTTAGCTAATACAATAGCAATTCTATTATGACTTCAGATGTTTTTCAATATTTCAAGTTTCCTCTGATATTTTGATTTTATTTCAAAGCCAATTTACTCAAATTTTTACTCAAGTTGTCATAAGTTGTAGTTAATCTTAAAAAACAAATTTTTCTTAGGTTAAACTTGGGTTTAGAGAACTACAGCTCACAGACGCCTCTTGTACATCAAGCAAGCTTATTCTTGTCAACAATTTTAGAAGTGCCAAGACTTAAGGGAAGAGCCGGTGTATAGTTTCCTCAAAACCAGACTCAAGTATTCCATTTCAGTGATATGTCTATGCACATAATCAGTTTTCCTTAATGAACTACAGTGATTAGCTAGTAGATAATACAAATAAAATGACTGCATGGGTAAATGATCTTTAAAGTAGTGAACATGAAATGATTAAATCATAAATCTGAGGAGCCTAAGGCAGAAAATACGTGTGATGGTGAAAGAATCATAGAGTTCAATGGCTCCTAACAATGACAGAGTTTTTCAGATCATAGACAGCACAGAACCAACTTTTTCATCACCAGAGACCTGGGAGTTTATAAAATCCTCCTGTCACTGTTGAGAGGCATAATCAAAGCATTGAACAACAGAAAGAGACATCATAAGTGAATAGAAAGTTATATATTTAATATCAAAAGTTTAGATGCAAAGAAAGGGTGCATAAACACATCAAAAGGAATGCAATGGCTGAGATAGATATTTCTAAGCAGTAAGAAGCTATGGATGGTTTGCTGTGATGGTAATTTAAGTTATATCTAATGAAAACAGTCATAACTAGAACTACAGAAATGAAATCAATTAAGATTTTGTACTTAAATACAAACATTGAAGAGCTTTAGGAAAAGAATATATGATGCTCACCTACAAGGGCTGAACAATCCAAAATTACAAATTTTTCTGACCATATAATGTGGTTTAATCAAACAAAGATTATTTTAATTGTCTTTTAAAAACTTCCATATTACACAAATACTTCAGCTATTTTTATATGCATTGATTCAACAACATTCAACAAATATGCCTGGGCCCTTACTATATGATAAGCCCCATTCTAAATCCTAGGAATAAGGCAATGAGCAAAAGATAAAAATTCTTTTCCCTCATAGAGCTTACATTATAGTGACAAAGTAAAGGCAATAAATAAGTAAAATATACACTATGATAAATGGTAATGAGTGAAGTGGAGAAAATTAAAGCAAGGAAGAAGATAAGGAATGCTGGTGGGAGGCAAAATTTCAAATAAGGAAGTCTTCCAGGACAATATGACATGGTAAAAAGACCAGATGAATGTGGAGGAATTAAGGAAAATAATTTTTGGTGAAAGAGAACTTTTGATGGAAATAGTAAGTGCAAAGACCCAGAAGTAGTTATACACCTGGTACATCTCAGGGGCAGAAAGGAAAACCAGCGTAGCTGGAGTACAGTGATGTGAACCTTACAGGCAAGGACAGATCAGACTTCATACAGAGTAGGCACAACTGATATTTGAAAAGAATATTCTGGCCCACAGTGGAAGAATGAGTAATTAGCCATCTGACAAAACGCAACTTCAGATTTTTTTTAACCTATTCTAGTATGTTTATGAGAAGTTTTTTCTACTGTTTTTAAATGGAGCATAAACAAAATGGAAAGGAAGAATACTAAACTTGGAATTTCCCATGCTTTTTTTTAACATCCAAGAAATAAAACAAGTATATAAAAAATTTTCAAAACAAAAACAGATTTACATTTCAAATTACTTAATAAAGAAAGAATCCAACAATCTTCAGCAAAATATGACCATCAGAGAAAAGGCATGGTTGCTCCCCTACTTCATGTTTATTATATTCATGACATAAATAATAAGAATGACCATATTAATAAGTTCAATTCTCTACATAATTTGATCTATATTTTGCCATATTTTACTTCAAAATGTACCTCTTCTGAGACATTATTGCCAGTTTTAACCAGTCTAATTTTTACATCATATCTGTCAGTTTATAAAATTTTTGTTCTGCATGCTGAGAAATTTTAAGAGATATTCTAATAACTTTCAACACAGAATATACTCATTACCATTGGATATAATTTATTCTGGGGAAGAGTAAGGATAACTGTTTCTATAGGTTTCCCATTTACTTTTCCTCAAATCAATAGGTCATTAACTTTCAAAAAAATTAGAAATTAATTTGGAAATATATTAATTTGTTGTTAAATATAAAATTATTTATATTTACTTCTGTTGCCCAATTTTCCACATAATTTACAATATGCTTGCAAATTGTATAAAACTTTTATGAGATCCTTCCCAAGATTTCAACAAAATAATAAAATTCTCCTTCCTTAGATGAGCCCAGTTATCCCTTTTCTATAGAAGACAAATTATATATTGACTAGATGGGTAGCAATTGTTTTTGTAGCATTTGACCTAAGGGCACAAACATTAAAAAATATATTTTAACATACTGTAAATCATTAAAATGGTTTCTTCATTTAAATGGTTTCAAAAGAATTCCATTGCCCAAGGTACTTTCTTGATTACACTTACCCAAGAAGTAGTAAATAGATTAATGAAATTTGTTAAATTGGCAATTTATTTTTGTCATACTACAAAAATTCACAGGGAAAAGGAGAGAGGGAAGGGACTTGTAGTCTCATTAGGACTCATACGTCACTCTACAAGTGAGCACTTGCAATGGAGTGAAAAGGAAGAAAACTTAATTTTTACTTTTTTAAATGTCTTCTGATAGCTGTATTTTCTAAATTTCCTAAAATATAAAGGCATTTCTTTTTTTTCTTTTTTTTTTTTTTTTGAGACAGAGTCTCACTTTGTTGCCCGGGCTAGAGTGAGTGCCGTGGCGTCAGCCTAGCTCACAGCAACCTCAAACTCCTGGGCTCAAGTGATCCTCCTGCCTCAGCCTCCAGAGTAGCTGGGACTACAGGCACGAGCTACCACGCCTGGCTAATTTTTTCTATATATATTTGGTTGGCCAATTAATTTCTTTCTATTATTAGTAGAGACGGGGTCTCGCTCTTGCTCAGGCTGGTTCCGAACTCCTGACCTTGAGCAATCCACCCGCCTTGGCCTCCCAGAGTGCTAGGATTAGAGGCGTGAGCCACCGCGCCTGGCAAAGGCATTTCTTTATAATAGGAAAATGTAAATTATTAAAGATAAAAAAAAATTCATGGGAAGACTTAGTTTTAAAACTAGAACCTTCTGTTTTCCATTTCTGAGATCATTAAAATAAATAA